>JAAAKL020015880.1:0-11286 GCA_010016065.2 Carybdea cf. marsupialis auct. non (Linnaeus, 1758)
AATGGTCAAAGACATCTTAAGTCAAAAAAATTCGTCTTTTTTTTGACTCAAGATGTCTTTGACCATTAGAATTTTTGCCTGGGTTTTTATATTCCTAAACCGTATCTGACGTTTATTATTTCTTGTCGTAATTGCATTATAACTGCTCTTCACAAATCAAAAGATCCCCTTTAATGTCTCCATGAGGAATAACACCTAATAACAATATCAACAACAGAGCAAATGTTGCTTATTTAGTAATAGTAATTAATGATAATGCGAAGATATGTCTGTTAGGTATAGGATATTAAACATAAAGCATGCGTAACTTGATATCTTTCTGCTGCTTTACGTGGAATCTTGTTAGATTACCTGGGCCATCTGCACTGTTATATATGTTGAGACAGGTGCCGATTGTATAGGGACTGAACAAGTCCTGCTCTTTAAAATTTCGCCTCTTTTCATCTTCTTTATCAAAACGCAAATTAGAGACATAACCTAATGTAGATAAAACACTGTTAGAAATATCGATGATATTTAATTACATGTATGAAAGTACGGTAAAAATAGGTAAAATATATATTATTGAAGACTTTTCTTTAAGTTATCCGCACAAAAGAGTCCGCATTCAATGTGTCTTGTGCTAGAAAGTTAAAGGAGGGTCAAAGTATCTGATTGTGATGGGGCTGATAACATCCCAATTACTCCCACTCTCTTATGCTGTTACATCACATAGTCTTAGAAGACATCACAGTGCATTGCAGTACATTACGTAAAGTGTTCAAAAGATTGATTGGATACAGGAAGAGCCTAGTGTAGTTCCATATGTTGTTCGAAGAATAGTAAGGTTGCCTTAAGCATCATAACTTTAGTTCTTGACACTTGCATATTCATCATGTGGTTTGCTGATCCATTCTAATCTATGGATCGTGTACCATCCAAGTAATGTTCTAGGAATCGTACGTTTACCTTAAACATCATAAGCTTAGCTCTTGATAATTGAATATTCATCATGTGGTTTGCTAACCTATTCTATTCTAGGCATAATGTTCCATCCATATATTGTTGTAAGTATGGTAAGGTTTACTTAGCCATCGTATGTTTAGCTCTTGATACTCAAAAATTCATCATATGGTTTGCTGATCCATTCTGATCTAGGGATCATGTGCTCCACATAGTGTTCTAAGAATCGTAAGTTTTTCTGAAGCATCGTAAGCTTAGCCCTTGCTACTTTGAATATTCATCACGTGGTTTTCTGATCCATTCTAGTCTGGGAATCATTTGCCATCCACATAATCTTCTAAGAATCGTAGGGCTACTTTGATCATTGTAAATTTAGCTGTTGACATTTGAATATTCATCATGTAGCTTGCTGATCCACTCGTATCTAGGCATGATGTGCCATCCACATAGTAATATAATTCACACAGGCTGATGTTGTAACGACTTTATTGGTTATTGCTTACATCAGGTTGTCGTGAACATAATTCATGATCTAGCTACCTTTTCGTATATGTACAGATATCTTAGCTTTGTAGATTCGTATTGGTGTTTACACTCTAGAACTCTAACTTTGCCATTTTTATTGATTTATTTCTCATTGTTAACCGTCATCTCTCTTCTTTATAATAAGAATATACATAACCCTGTAAAGCTGAAAAACAAACCAACAACCTTCTACTTGTGGATTAGGAAACTGATGATCAATCACATTTTATAAGATCAAATAGAAATGTCGGGGAGGTCTAAAACCAAATAATAGATAAAACTTGGTGTTGCTGGGAGGGTTGTAAAACTTTAGTAACGCCTTCTCGTTATTTTCATTATCTACGAATCTTTTGAGAAGATAGTCACATGAAATATATACATATTTATTTACATAATAAAATATATGTACACTTCTGTTTTCCTTGTGAGTCCTGTGGCACGAAATAATAATTTAAAGGTAAGAAAAGAAAAGAAAAATACTTTGATTAAAAATGGCAAATTTTTGTATTTAAAAAAAGGAAATGCTTGGCGGGATCAAGGGAAGTGATGCTTTAGGTCGCTGAGGAAAGATGTGGAATAATATGTTCTTCGAATGTCAATTGGAAGGCCGTTGAAAATTTTTGCATCTCCGATGGTGAATTTTTTTTTAAAAAACTCAGTTTTTGCCTTCGGAATCGTTAACATGATAGTTGTTACGAGTTCCATGGTTGTTGGATTCGAGATTAAATTGGAGTTATTGTTTTATGTGCTAAAAACATATAACAATTCTCAAAGAGGGATGGGGTAGGTAATCCCGCCACAATGTCAATGCGAACGACAGTCAATAAGTTATTTTTTATTAATCTATAAGGTTAAGAGAAAGAAAGTTGGGATTTTTTTTGAAATGATGGCCACGACATCACATCAAGTAGCCGGAGGTTACCAAGTATCTAAAAAATATTTACAAGCCAATGTTGAAACACTGTTGACTATCAAAGCTTTAAATGAGCTTCAATATTTGGGTTGAAAGATATCAAACATAGACCTTAGTGTAACTGCCTAATAGCTACTTAATACGAAACTAGCTGGTTTTGTGCTAAATAAAAGGTGTATTTAACCTTTTTTTGGATATTAAGTTTTACTTGTTGGTACGCTGTGTTCTTCCTAGCGGCTTATTGTAACGCCATCATTATCAAATTTTGAAAACTGGTTTTTCCCAATAATACTTTTGAGACTTTTTAGGAAAATTCATTAGATTTTGAAACGCGTGCTTAAGTCTCTCATGAGACATGACAAAGGAAGCATAGTCGCAAGCTTACTAGTCCCCGATATTTGTAGATTTAACTGTCTTTCTTCTGATGTTGCGAAATGAAACAATAGTTACACGTACAGTCTCGCGCTCCTCTTAGGGACTATTATTTTTTATTTCTCTATTATCTATTCAAACTGATCGTTTTAAATAATCTCTTCTCAAAAGTATTTTTCAACATTCAATGGACCGTGGACAGCATGATGGGCCGAATGGCAGTCCTTCCATGGTCAAGTTACATGGCTAAGAGAGGCTAGTCTGCAAAACTGGGTAGAACTGCATGTCGATGTCTCCGGTGAAGTATTGCTAGGTATTGTGGCGACTAGAGAAATAGAACATGTTATTAGCGGGGCATGCTTGGCTAAGTTGCTTAGAGCGCATGCCACAAATGGTCACGGGCTCGAATCCCAAGGGTGTCATGATTTTTCTACTTCTTTTAGAATCTTTTCAAATTTTTCGTGCTAAATACTCTTCTGATAAATAATTTTTCACTCTAAATCTGTTACTTACGTGGTACTGACAGGATGACTACAGTAATGCGATAAGGACAGCCTATCAGTGACTGCACTAAACAACTATTGAAAGGTGGTAAATACGTAAAGTAACAAAGGCTAGTAATTGAAGGTTTCCGTTTCTTCCGATTTGCAGATGACCAGTAAATTCCTATGTGGATACATACGAAATACCGCTCAGACAAAAAAATTGTAAAACTTACCTCCTGCCAGCCAACGGCCTTTATGTCATTGTACTGGATCGAAAAGGAAACTGAGCTACGAGACTTCAATGGGCTCTGGATAAAATGATGGGCTGGATGACGTTTGTACAGTCACATGTCCCAGAGATGCGCGTTTGCAAAATTACGTAGAGTAGAATGACAATGTCCACAAGTGGAGTGTTCACAGCTAATGTAGCAACAATAGAAATAGTTTATTTCATCATCAAAGTTTACCTAGCTCAGTTGTTAGAGCTCACTCTACGATTGCATGGGTCACGGGTTCGAATCCCAATCCACAATCCATAATTTTCTATCGTTCTAGTATCTTTTCAAACCTGTTTGCTTTTTCTGTTGAAAGTACACATACTCGACGAAAATTCTGTGGAACCCTTAAAAACATGAAGCGCTTGTCATTGAATCCACAGAAAGCACCACTCTAGCTACAAAAGACCTCCAACACTGTTCTGGATGTTAGCGGAATGATTCAAGCAGTAACAAAAATAACACTCATCGTTATGAAATGAATACAAGCAATTTTCCTACTGAGTTCAAGTGTTCGATGACTTACTTAAGAAATAACTTACAAAAAGATACAAATAGATAATTGCTTGCTTGCCTTATATATACTAACCATTGCAGAGGAAGGAAGAACAGGGCCATTATTGTCAAGACTCAATAGACTAGAGGTAAACGTTCATTGATATTACAGCCAATGTTACTACTGTTCTCTAGAGCTGCGTTCACACCAAGGCTTAAAACAGTTTTGAGTACTGTTCCAAAGTTCAAGTCAATTCAGGTTGAGGAACATTTTTCTTAGTCGCTTTCAAAACGGTTTTCAAAGCTGTTGCAGCCAAAACGCTTAAGGAGTATTTTTCAAAACCGTTTTGAGGCAGAGAACCGATTTTAAATAAATTAAAACTTGACCATTGAGGCTTTCAGTTCAAAACGTTTCCCAGAAATTCAGAAATGGCATGAATACTTGCTTTTTACGTCATTGGAGGAGATTAATAGATCTCACAGCGCAGTGAAATAAACTCCACTATTTCCCTCCTAGAGTCAGAGATAAGACTTCGTCAATTCTTTCTATCCGTTTCATTCACGTAGGAAACTAAGCTTAAAGAGCCGTGATACAATTCCATTTGAAAAGATGGTAAAGAGTAGTGAACGTGGCACGATCTAGACACATTCAGAGGTCTGATGGTAATTATGGATGAGGAATAGAATGAGCACAGTTAGACTGCATCTTTTCATTCGCCATCTTGTCTTGGGCAATAGCATAGAAAGTGTTCTCAGTCTGAACCATTTTCAGAACCGTTCTCAAACCCTTTTTGCTTTAAAAGGGTTTTGAGAACGGACTTTGGTGTGAAAGCAGTTTAGGAGTTTTGTATATACTATATGGATTCAGAATGGTGATGTCGTACATGTGAGGTCCAAAATGTAACGCTTATCGTCAATCTATACCTTTGACAGGGGAATTTAATATTTTAGTCCCCATTCCTATTTAGATAAAGGGGCTGAATTCTCTCTGTCCAGTTTTTCTGCTTCTATATCTTGTCAATCAGTGGCTGAAGTTGGGTGATGTCGAGGAGGTAGCCCCCTCCCCCTCCAAAAAATAACAATAAGTCCCTTTAAAAGAATAATTAGGCAAATGCTTGAAATCCGTAAGAATTGCCAGTCACTATTGAAGTTAACCTAATGTGCGCAAGAGCACTTTAATACTTATTTGACGTTCACAGCAATTTCAGAATTTATTCCTAACTGCATAAAAAATGACCTTGCGCCTTTGTTGACAAGTTCCAAATTTGCCTTTGCCTCTCTTTTCCTCCTGTCATCAACCAAATGCAGACTCTTGTAAACAATACCATACGAGATTTATGATGAATAATACATAAACCTTTAAAGAGTATCATAATGAAACTGAGAAATAAAACTATTGATTCAAAAAGATCAACAATATAGTCTTCCGTGTTGACTCCTCCTATGCCTATCAAAAAAAACAAACTTCTGGTGGCTGTTTGATAGTGTAAAACCGTTTTTCTTGTTGAATGTCAATACGCAAATATAATGATTATTTTGCTTTCACTTCCTGAAAGCAATGTCAATATCAAAATATCTCGAGAATTATGGTTTACGTTCTACTTACGACTTGATCAATCAAATTCGCAGAGGATATGCACGAATTAAGTCAGTTTGCGAAATTGTGATCAAGCTACCCATGTTACCTTTAGTATACTGCTAACACGCTTAAAGACTGTCGTTTGTATATATGATTTGTCCTTTTGACTAGGACAAATGATTGACTATTGTTTTCTTATTGCTTTAGATATTTTAACGAAAAAAAAATGCAAGACTGACAATTTTAGGGAAGGTTTCGGAAGTTACAGCTAAAACGAAAATTGCCTGTTTTTGTCAGGTACACGCCAAACAGATTCCGTATTGCTACTTTAAGAATAGTTGTGGTAGGGAGAGTTTAGGATAGTTGGAATGAGTTAGTGTGAGACGTGAATGTCTTAGCTTCATAAATTGCGAAAAGTTGTGAAACGAAAGTGAGTTCCTAAGTCATGCTGTAAGAGGGAAGAAACAACGACCTTAAAATGGCCCTTTTGATTGGTCAAACGGCAACTACATAGGAAAAAGCTGCTTAGAGTATTAAGCCTGCTATCATTGCACACGTTGATACGAAACCAAGAATAGAGTACTAGATACATAAGTCACTAAGTAAAGATAAATTTAAGGATTTTGAGAAAACAAGAGTTAAGAATGTCTTTGATTACCATGTCTATACAAAATTAAAACTAGAGTGGCCCTTATACTAGCGATCGAAGAAATATTTTATCAAGAACTTAAAGTCACATCACCGATTTCGTTCGCTCGGTATCTCTGGTTATTATTTGCCTTAGAAAAGAGTACCTGCCGTCAATCTCATTTCTTATATTTACTTGAGCCGCTGCTGTCATGCACTGTCTATGCAACTCTGTTCTCCTTGTAAAGAGAGTTCTAGCTAACATCACGCAACTGCGAATGGACGTATCGGCCCTGCTATAACCATCGTCATATATAGGCCTACCTCTTCAAACATAACTATTGCTACAGCTGTGGTAAACCTACACGATATGCATTCTTTCTTCTCAATCGGCTTATAGATTAAGTTTCAATGATCTTTGCGTAAAAACAAAATGACACCAAACGCCACTAGTTTGTTTACAGAAGCTGTTATGCAGAGAACACCCGAATCAATTATCCCGACATCTCTCATCAAAATTATACAGCCTTCACTTATAAATCCATATACCTTATACGTTAGAGACCGCAACAGAAAAACACAACCCATGCACAGACATTTCTGTTTGTGAAAATTAAGAAATGTTTAGGTCTTGTAGTGTATGTATTCTAGCCTGTTGTAATTTTAAACAGAATGACGAACTTTTGAGCTACCAGTTACATGTTGCAAAGCTTCAGAGTGGAATCGCTAGCAGTTTGCAAAAAGACTTCAGTTCTTTGTAAGGAAACGCCGAGTAAAAGATAGCCTGGTCTCACTTCAAAACTATAATAAAATTCTATTACCTTCGAATTGGCAAGTTCTATTTTCAACAGGTACTAGGTAAACATATTCATGCACAAAAGACGATAAGGGACATTTTTTAGAAGGTCGGTCCACGTTTTAAATAGAAGAGAATAAAATGGGTCTATGTTTGACGACGTTCTTTCCTCTTTGCTGATGCTCAAGTTTATTGCACTAGCAGGTGTAAGAGCAAAGGAGCAGATGTCCTTATGACCAAGGGAGCAAAGATGTCAGTGACACTTTTTTTCAAGTATTTCGCATATTGTGAATTGTCAAGAAGTAATCAGATACCTTAGCCGTTTCAAGACACTCAGGTAATTAAACTTCCTTTTTATTTGTAGCTCTAAATCACCAATGAAGGAAATCGCGCTGTTTTAGTTAGGAACTCTCTGTTGTAGCTACGTCGGTAGGATAACCGTGAGCAAGTTTGCATATGATACGTTACCGATCTATTGCATAATTACAATAAGGAAAATTTGTTCCTTTTCTTCCAATTTTTCTCGAATCACATGAGTGCCGGAATACATTAGACTGTATCGAAAAGGTAAGATAAAACAAGTTGATATGTTTGTGAAATGTCTTTGCCTTTACAGGGAAAGAAAACTTAGCTATTTATTGGTTTTCTTGAAGGGATCATACTTATCACGCAGCACACTTTTCCAGGGGACAAAATTATCGGGGACACTAGTAGATGGCTTTATGAACTGACACCCATGGTAAGGTGCACACTAACCGATCACATAGTGAAAGGGTGGTGATAAAGATCAGAGCATTCAAGTTTAATGGCATAATCTGCATTTTATTGTAGTTCCACAGGATCAGCAGTGCGTTAAAAGCTTTTAATTCATGGAAGGCATTGATCAACCACGTTTTATTAATCAATGCAATTAACAACATTTCTGCCTGGCTGTTAACATGACATTGTTTTCACGGCATCTTTGCTTCACTTTCATGCAAACTTCAGTTTCCTGTCTAAGTGATTCTTTGTCAGTCTTGCTTACGTTTGAGTTCTATACGTCAAAGTCACTCTGGAATGACAAAGCAATCCTCTGCAAACTTATTGCAATGCAGTTATGAAGTCATCTAGCAACAACAGCTAGGAACAAAATGGCCAGTAAAGTCTATTACGCAGGATACGTTTATGAACATTTTTTGTGCAGTCTTTCCAATCTAATGGTGTATACACTTCTTACTATACTAAAATAAGAAAATACCTTCTTTAACAACTTGGGTAATCTGATAGGGAACGACAGAGGGAGAAATAATACCCCTGCCATCCTTGAATATATATTTGAAGAGAAAATCATAGGTATGAATCTACGAAGCCACGATAAATGCATGAAGTGCCATCAAAGTTCACTTTCACAAGCAATTTGCTTTTATTCCTCCACCTAATCTTGACAATCAATGAATCTAAAAGATACTTATTTGTATGATAAGAATGGGATATTAAATTTCCCGTCAAAGTCTTGTTACATATCATTTCTTCCTGATTTGTTAACAAGTTCTGCGTTTTTTGGAGTAATCAAATTTGACCTATATTTATGGTACAGATAAGCTGCCTTCAGGTAGGTATGGAAAGCAACTGTCGTCCATTGAAATATCATCTTGTCATAGAAGAATCATGAATCACTAAAACCCAATTCAACTTAATTAATTTCGGGAAAGTCTTGAGTATATAGGTTCCCTTAACATTTATGTATGTACATATATATTGATAATATTATTTATATTTATACACACACACATATGTATATATATATATATAAATATATATATATATTCACTTTCAGTGAGTTATCATGGAGTAAATGGCAATGTTACCGTATTAGACAAAGAGTAACGAAGAATGACAGAGTTCATGATAAAGTTTTATGCAACTAGAATTAAGAGACCTAATGCTTATCCATATCTATAAACATATCTCATATATAGTAATATTTATAAATCTTAAATCAGTGGGATAACCTAGTATTTTAGGGCATGGAATTTGGGAAAATATCAGATTTTTGATTGAGAACTGTTTCAACCAACATCAGCAAAACTAATCTAATAATTAGCTATTTAAGTATCTTTAAATATTTAAAATGTAATAAGGTCCAGGAAAACAGTAAAATATTTGTATCCTTCTATGAGGGAAAAACAGTATCTTTTTATACATTTAAAACTTTCTACCATATCAGTTACTTATGCTAATTTTAGATATGTACATATATATATATATATATATATATATATATATATAAGTACTCAAACAGACACACAAGCAGTCATGAACTACATAGTATAGAACTCATTAAACATGAAGTGCGTAAGGCGCTGGCCCGGTTCGAACCCAGGATCTCCCACTCTGAAAACAACAATCCGGGTAGTCGATCCCGAATTCTCACCACCACCAGCATCCGTATATATATATATATATAGATCTATATCTTTAGTTCATAAAAGATAAATAAATTTATATAGAATTTTAAAACTTTGATCAATGTTAGAGATTTATATACAAAGTCATGGAATTACTTCTTGATGTATCACAAAACTCTATTTCAAACGTTTCTGTCATTTATAGAGAAAGCTCTTTATGTTCTTGAAATGGGTTTCCACCCATTGTTTAATGTAACACAAGGGAACTGTAGACTAGAATACAAACAGAAAGAAAATAGGTAAGTGATTAAGTTCAACCTTCATAGAATTTCTATTCCCGAATTTTCAAGATTTTAAGCACCATATTTAGACAACGACATTACGTGTGAGGTCTCTCGAGTGTCACTCCAAAGAGGGGACTTGAAGTCACAAGTTTTGAAAAATTAGTAGAGAAATAGAAAATACTTTGCTAACAGGATTCGGGCCCAGATCTCTACCATATATACTACCAATTATGCAAAACGAACTTTGTTAATACCACACTCTGTTTTGCTCTTTTTTACTCTAGACCATTTTCAAATTTTTTCTGAACTAATGACATGTTTTATAAGTTCATTATATGTCTCAACATTTTTTATGACTAATAGCATTTAATTCTTATTAATTTTATACCCTATCATATGAGATGGATTTAATGTGATCTATATGTCTGTTTTACTGGTATGACTGCTCTCGCTGATTTGTCAGCAGATAAAGGCCTTGCCTAGCCTCGATCGGAAATCGTTTTGACATGCACCATCGCCGCTTTCCCGGTTAATGGGTGCAGAGAATGAGATGTCATTCATATTTCTTTCTTTCTTTCTATCCTTCTTTCTTGTTTTCTTTCTTTTCTTCTTTCCTTCGTTAATTTCTTCCTACTTTTTCTTTCTTTTTCCCATCTTTATTTCTTTCTTTCTTCCTTTTTTCCTTTCTTCCTTTCTTCCTTTCTTCCTTTCTTCCTTTCATTCCTTCCTTCCTTTCTTCCTTTCTTCCTTCCTTCCTTTCTTCATTATTTCCTTTCTTCATTATTTCCTTTCTTTATTCATTTCTTCCTGCCTTTTTTGAGTATGAATTGGTACGAAGTATCCTGTAGCAAGTGATGCAATCGGTAATAAAAGTCCTTTAACAAGTTCATACTGGGTTATTTATGCGTCAATTGTTTTTGTTTTTAAGTTATTAATTTGGGGTTTTTGACTCCTTAAATGAATAGATTTCATGTCCTCGCAAGAGAATGGTCTATGATAGTGTAGTTTGTATCCTAATCATATTTGTAGTGTTTAATAGACCTTGGTGCTGATGGACTAGCATGAACAACAACGGTTCGCAAGGTCAAGTAATATAACACGTACCCAGATGAGCCAAAGCCTCATTAAAGTGAAATAGTGACGATATCTCCATTCGCTCTAATATCCTGTCGTTGAAAGGTAGACTGCAATTTCTTTGGTATACGAACTATGGAAACGAAGGTAGAAGGTTGCTGTTGTGTGGAAACTTGGTTAATCATCAACACGTTGCTCCTCTTCTTTCTTACTATTCCGTGTTATGGTGGAGTTTTCGAACTTCAGTGGAAGTTTAAAAATCACCTGGAAGGATAATCCATACCGTGTTTTATGAGTCATCAAAGGAATAAGAGGAACGTAGCCTCCAATAAGGAAACATGTGCTTCTTTATCTCATACCCAAATCTCTCCATGTTACGCTACATTTTCGAATGTGTAAAGCGCGCTCTCCATTTGAATCAATGAATCCATTCCCCATTTTATGCATTATAAGCCGATGATAGGAGTACAGGTATTGACGTTGAGTTTTCTTAATATCATGTCGTATTATTATTATTATTATTATTATTATT
>JAAAKL020015881.1:0-11285 GCA_010016065.2 Carybdea cf. marsupialis auct. non (Linnaeus, 1758)
TGCCCGGTCCTCGTGGCAATCTGTGACGTCACAGATTATATTTAGAAACAGAGCCTTTGTGCGGAACTCGCGTATAGAGAAAAAAGGGTACGGTAATGAAAGCTGATTAACGGACACAAACCTAGACTAATGTAAGTTAAGATTTTACTAAATTTCGATGAAAATGGAACATATCACGCATGACACTTGCCAAATGAAAAGGGTTTCCATTCCTGGTGTTATTTGTTTTCTAGACCTCTCCGCTTAGCAGCAGGAAGGTCTGACATGCAAGTCTCCAAATTGCTCTTTCTCAAACTTTATTTTTGACAATATTTTGGAACGTGGGTTAGGGAAACTCTCATATTTCATAGTCCAGAATTTTAGTTTCACTGGTTACAGTAAGAACAAAATCTTCGTGTTGGCAAGTGAATCTACATTTTGTAAGCTATCCTTCAGAGCTCTAAATCATAGCCTTCGTACACAGGCGAATCCGGTTTACTCCAACTAAATATGTTTGTTACAGCACTACACTAGCCACATTCAGAATGTACCATATTGAACAATTTTTCGCTGTACTTTTGAAAAGCCGGTCCGTCAACACTGATTGGACGTGGGATATTCGCGATGAGAACTTAACACCTGTTGTAAACAGGACGCTGCTTTTATATCCCCTTCTGTCAACTAAAACTTCCGATAGAACGTTTTCCCTCTCTTTCTTTTACTTAAAATGCTCCACTCCAATTTTCACACCTATATTTAGAAACGACAGTACACTATTCATAGCAGGAAAAGGCGATTCTATGAAACGGCTCGAGTGAGCGTAGTCTTACTACCCCTACTTAAGGAAAATCGTGGAGCAAAAAGTACAAGCAGAATTGAGATATTTTGAATGGATGACCGGAAAGCTGCTAGTACGAGGCTGCCTATGTCGGTCACATGTTCTTGAGAGTAGCTAACAATATAAAGGTGTATGTCAGATGGGCCAAACATTTGCTCAAAGTACAAGAACACTGCTAAGCAACGTCACTCGATCAGAGCAGCACTTGCCAAGCAACCCAGCTAATGCTAAAATGCACAGAGTATTTCTTCATATTATTGGTAGTAGTAGGTTTTCGTTTCACACTCTTCTTGTAACCACATCGATACAGCGTCTCTTGTACACCCCAAATTTCGACAGGCATTTCCCAAAATAGAGCTTGCTATAAATGGATCCTTGGATCCTATGCTAACAATACACATCTAACGAGTTTCCGACGAAAATATTATACACGTACAAATCCTTTGGCTTTTCTATTTCGCGCATGGTACTATTTAAGATATTCATGTCATAGACCTGCTCATTGATTAGATGTTGATCCAAAAAGATATAGTGTGAAACATCCTCGTAAATACCATCGAATAAATGTGATGAGGCAAGAGGCTAAACGTAGTGCAGACACAAAGTCTGTCATACATGATTTGTAGCCGTCTACATGTAACATGGCTGAAAGCTACCGCTACTTGGAAAGAAGATCTATTCATTGTAGCTCGCAATTAACCAATCAAAATGGAGCTCAGTGGTCACAGGGCAAAAATCGATAGATCATTGCCAGGATCTCGTCGCTTCATCGATTTCCACGGCGCCATATTTGTTATTAAACGGAAATAAGCTATGAAATGATGTGATTGGGTGAGTGGCTCCAAAAGCGTTCATTTTATAGCTTTGTTGATAACAGCGAGATTTTCATGGAACCTGCGTAAGCTAGCTACAGATACAGTTCGTAACTTGCAGTGTGTCGTTTTGTATGGCATTAGCTTAAGTTTCCAAAGGTTTTCTTGCACTCTACCTAAACATCTGTTCGCGATATGCAGCAATTTATCTTACCAGAGATACTGGCACTATATGTTTAAAACTTTGCAGCTTTTCAATGTCATTATAAACAGACTTGCAATGATAAAAAAAATTACAAATCGAAATTTGTAGACATCTTTCAGGACCTTCATACTGGCCCATAAACGACTGTAAGAATGGCGGGTGTAGATTTAGGGGACACTTACTGACCTTAACTCCATAATCTTTTAACATCGATTCTATGTAGTCGATATAAGGAATGGGCACAGCAAATTCTTACAACAATAGTTCGTAGGCTATTTTGTGCAACAGAGAATTCAAACGACACTTTTTCTCCTAGTGTGTGATACGGCTAGTGTACAATTTTGTCAGCATGATTGTTGAAAATTTGTTTACATTTCTTGCGACTATTTTAAAGAACAGGTCAAACTGCATTTTAAATATTTTTACCCCAATAGCATTTAGTATGCCCCCGCAATACATACACTCAAATATTAAGAAAATTAGAAAAAGCTCTCACTCCCATTAAATTACCATTTCTCCTTTTTAAGAAACTCGAGGGTTATTACATACCGTAATCAAATTAAAACACCAAACAACCGTATTTCAGCCGTATCTCAATTTCCTTACCGTAAAATGTTAGGAAGAATACTTCAATTGAACATATTTGTAATCATCACCAATGTCATTATCAACCACGGCACTTTGCAGTAGAATTTCGTTCTTTTAAGTACAGAAATATTACAAAAATAGTCATGGGACTACATCATTTCAAAGAAATTTCACAATTTTATACCGAAAACATACGGACGTCCCTCATTTGTATCTTCGGCATCAGCTTCAAGATTCCAATGCCATGATTACTTCACTAACAATAATTAACTAATCTTTGATTGATTCTAAATTCTGATAATTGATATATTACTAACAGACTTAGCACAAATCATCGCAAGATCGACTCTCAGGTTGCTATAAATATCATTGTCAGGAGTTCGTCGTTTCATTGAGCGCAGCTATCAAACGCCATAACTGCTTTGAAATAAAAAGTATGCTATGAAGCGATCGGATTGGCTGATATTTGTATGGTTCGAAAAGAGCGCGATTTGAAGCTTGGCTTTTCCAACACCTCGTTTGTCACTTGTTTGAAGCTAGATGCATGTACCTTGTTACTGCGAGAGCTTCGTCTGCAATTGCTTGAGAATCCAGTGGATCGTGCGTGAAGGAGACTAGGCACTAGCGAGGCTAGTAATATATTTCTGGAGTGCGTTGTGACGTCAAGGAGACTTAACGATGGTAACAAGTTGTGGTTATTATATGGTAGATGTGGTTTTATACAGCTGTATGTTTACGAACGGTGGTCACTACATGACACTTTAAGGTTTTAGAGGTTAAAGGAGTGTGATTCCTAAAGCAACGTCCTCCTATGGCTCGACACTTTAAAAACGCCGCGCAGGGCCTCGACACCTACAGCGAAAAAAATTATAACGGACACTGTAGCCCGTACGAAGTAAAGAGCTCTGTAATGAAATTACGTGTTGCGTACATGGGACTTGTTTGAAGTACAGATTAGAATAGGCCTCCAAACAATTCGAGGGCGACAGCCACTGATAATGCCGGCTGTTATTGGCCCCCCTACACAAACGTACTGCTTACACACTGTTTGCTTCCAAACACACGAGACGATATGAAATGAACACTGAACGACATGAAAGTGAAGGCATCTGCAGTAGAACTGTCAACCAAAAAAGTGAAAATTGACAAGAAGGCGATTATCAATTATTCCTTTAAAATTAACTAATTGACACGAAATATTAAGTTCGGTTGTAACGATTTGTTCTATGTCATGTAATAACCACAATTTTACTCAACGTTGTCTTTAACAAAGATCACTTCACATGATCTGGATACCTTTGCATGTTTAGTCCGTATGGGTCTGTATGTACACTATCAACCTACGTGATAACAGTAGGTTCTTGTCTCCCGGTTAGTTCTGTCAACTTTGATATTGACAATGCAATCCGTACCAGAGGCAGCAGAGTTACCTAACAGAAAGAAATCATTACAGTAGGTCAGAAGATGGTACCTCCTACCCCCTGATTAATAGGAATCTACATTCTTGCCTGCTACGTATATGATGCTATCACTGATCTCTAAAAAACAGTGGTTCGAGCATCTGCCGTCTGAAAGTGAGGTCAGTCGTTGGACGCCATTTCAGTCCCCATCACACAAAGCTTATAAACAATGTTACGTAACATGGCGGACTTTCCCGCGCTATTTTAACTAATGGGGGCCAGTACTCGTCACTACACTTTTTCGTAGTTGGAAACAATAGGAAGTTCGATACAGTCCTTTTTAGAGATCAGTGGATGCTATACGTTTGAAAAACATTTTTAAACCCTTCACTCAATACAAGGCACGGGTGCCACTTCAAGTCATTGAGTTACTTTGAAAGAAGTAGAAAGAAAAAGTAAACAAAAAATAGATGTCATTAAAGACAAAAAAATGTGTCAATATCATACGTACGAGGAAAGCAGACTTAAGACAGTCCAATAAAATAAATGTATACGCCAGTCGATTATTCGAAATTGTATTTTCTCCTCACAATCCCCGAGACTGAAACGTACGCTGAAGTCAAACTTCAACATTCGTAGGTCATAGCTAAACTAGGTCATCAACACGGTACAAGAGATTGTACCCAATAGCAAAGTGAAAACAAAGCTGCTGTTTAATTCTCAGGATCTTGGACATTTATGTCCGCGCGTAGCGAGAACACATATTTCAACGCAAATTCGTTTCTGGAGTAGCTTGTAAAATTATCCCCCACAAAGTTGCACTTAGTGTTTCTAGAGTGGATGGTTAAATAGTATCTTCTGAAGAATGATAAATGGAAGGAAAATGTGAGCAAAAAGTTTCATCTTGGTTTGAAAAGGCTAGCTGAAAAAAGTGATACGAAAAAGCTGAGTTTTCTGCTTTACGATAGCTCTCCAAACTCAATATTGCCAGGGTATCGAGGGCTGCCAATAATAAATTACGCGAAGCTCGGCTACAATGTCGACATACACCTCATAATCTGTGCGTGCATGGATTATTTTCGCATGTAAAAAATTGTAAATATAAAATTATAGATCGATTTTGGTGTGTTATTGGCTTCAATTGTGCAGAGTGCTTTATGAAGGCAAAACCCGCCAACAACAAAGAAAATGCTCAAATTTTTATGTAAGTTGTTTTTAGAAAGTTCAGTCTAAGATGTCTTTCGAGTGTTCCTGTTCTTCCAAGATGAATTGCCATTTACTCCTGAATAAAAGCCATTGATGGCGTTGCTTGCCGACACTGGAAACAACAGCAATTGTCGTTGTTATGATTTCGTTTGTTTTTATTCGTCTCAATCTGATAAACCACTGGCAAACTATGGCGACGCCATACAGTCTAGCATAATTTTTTACCCCTCCCATCAATAGGACCCTTCGAAATTCAATGTAATCTATGTAATACTACCGGCAAGACCCCTGGAAAACGTGCCCGCGGTAGTCAACGATTATTATACACCAACAATTTCAAAATGGACCCTAACCTTGACAACCTGGAGTAAGTTTAGCGCAAAGCGCAAGACAGATATATTTGGAAACAGTTGGTACGCCAATGTGCGGATCGGGTACGACACTGAAATAAGAAGAAAAGTTATTTATCAAATAACGATGTCCTTTGCAAGTTCCTTGCGACTCCTTTTTGTCATCGCTAATTAAATGACTATCTTTATTTTGACATATTTAGATACCTTGGAAACGGTTTCAGCCAGTTTTATATTCCTCGTTTTATATTCCTCGTTTTATATTCCTCGTTTTATATTCCTCGTTTTATACTCCTCGTTTTATACTCCTCGTTTTATACTCCTCGTTTTATATTCCTCGTTTTATATTCCTCGTTTTATATTCCTCGTTTTATACTCCTCGCTCTTATTGCTGCCCTTTTGGTGTTTTGGAGGGGGGTCTTAGCAAAACAACATGCAGCACCCTTTGTGTCACCCAGACTATCATGAACCTATCTTTATCTCCAGCTAGATAACTTGCTTCAAAGAGGTGACTGTGTGTCATCTTTTTGGCTGTTGTCTTTACAGCTTTTAATATATGGTTGTTCCGGGCCAAGTTACTTCCCTTGACCAGGTAATAGTTGGATGAAGATACACTGTCAGTAAACAATCACATTTGCAAAAATCTCTTGAGGATTGAAAAATACAATCGTTGCACTATATTTAAAAACAGCATTCCTTTGTCATTAAAACTGGACGACGGACCATTAAATCTTTGGTATAACCGGGCAGTCACAGCTAGGAACAGCCCAACAGTGATCTTGTGTCTTGCTATAATGTAGTTGCGAGACAATTGATCTTAATAAAGAATATTACGCCAAGAAAGGAACTATGTTTTCGACAACGTTTCGTCTCTAGACCTGAAGAAGTCAGTTACAGACGAAGAGAGAGAGACAGAGACAATTGATCTCGGTGCAACTTATACCAAAGTTGAAACTAGGTACGAAACATGCTGACGTCATAGAGTAGGAATCACTGTGTGACGAAATATTTTAATTTGACGTCACAGTCTCGTTAAGTACTGAGTCCGATTTCTAACGTGATTCCAAAGTAATTCATCGCAAGGACAGGCTAGCCAGCTTCTATAGGTATCAAAACGGGAAACAAAGTTCCTTACTAAAAGAAATGGCAAGCCATGAATGGAAACAATCTGTACAACAAGTACATAAGGACTCAATCGAATCAATTGAGGAGTTGATCAGACGTTCTATTGCGTTGATACAACATGCCCTGGGTATTACCAGCACTACCATTTGTCATACAACAGGTGCAAACAGTGCTATAAACCACGACGAACTGCAAGGCGGGCCCGCAAAGTCAAGGAGGAAAGGACTGGAGAGACGACTGGCAGATTCCGGTAAAGCCTATGCGCAATCGCTGCACGAGCCTGAAGAGAAGCAAGGGAGGACACCACGTTACCAGACAGCTAAGGTACCTCAAAGCACAAGCAAGTCTGAGGAAGCGAGGAATAAAACACAAAAGAGGCATGGATTGTCAGAACTAACTAGTTATCTTCAAGATGCAAATTGTGCCATTCTCGACAACAAGGCCGCACGTAGTATACGTAGTAACGTTAAACAAGACCAGAATAATGTGGGCTTCAGCAAACATGTAAATTTATCCCAATATATCAAAGAGAAGATAGCAACACTTGATAAGCACTATCTGCCATTAGCAAGAGAGAGTGAACCAGCAAAACGTAGGCTACGGGTCCACTTTGAAGGAGTGCCTAACCCAAGTGCGGATAAAAATAAGGGCGTCAATTATCTGATCCTTAATCGGAGGAGACGTAAATTGCGTTATCACACTATATCGCTCCGCGAAACTTTACGTATCTATTATGAAGGACGCGATAGTTCGGATCTGTTCCAGCAGATTGACGTCATTCACGAGCATTTCGCTAGAAGCATGCGTAGAGACGACAGGTCGCAAGAGAACGCGTTTCTTGAATCAGTCATGCTCCTACGTAAGCTTGGATTTACGACGTGCAATGGTTGCCATGGACTACAAGACTCTTCTATGCTATGTAGCGAGTGTTCATTTCAACGGCGTGTAATCTTATTAAGGCGTGCAAAATTAACATGTATCTATCATAATATTCGGTTAAAAATGTAAAACTAAGATGAAGAAGAAGTACATCGATTCAGACACGTAGTATTTCTTAGCACGTTTCTCGGCTCAATGAAGGTAAAAAATGATGGCCGCGTTGATGCTTGTGCGTGCCTCCTTTTGTTTAAACGTCAATATGATACTAGAATTGTTACACTTAATCTGAAACCCGAAGATTCAGAAAACTTATGGTTCCAAAGCGTCTCACGGGCGTATCAGGTATGCAGATTAAGTCCATAGGTGCGATTGCTGTCGCCAAGCAACAGAGAGAGTTCCTGATTTGGTCTCTCGCAATGTACTATTGTTGGTAACGTATAGAAAAAGAGAGCTGTTCACCAGTAAACAAATAGGTTATGATTTAAATCTCTCGCACTTAATTAAGGAAATGAATGCCATAGAAGACTTTTACGGGAGACTAAATTAAATGGAGGGTGGAAAGACGACCATTTGTACAGCATTTATATGTAGCCTTGAATAACCGGGTCGTATACTGATGCCGTAAACGTTTTTCTTTGCAAATCCACTAATTTTTTCGTGCATATTTGATTCTAATGCGAACACACGCGTGCATAAAGGAGGTGTATAAAAAAGATAGGGCAATAAAAGTATAAAAAAACTTATAATTCTGTTTGAATAGTTCACCATTGTAGTAGATGTCTCCCAAGGGTGATTTCTCTCTTTACATCAGTTCTTCAAAGTTACAGACTTATTGAAGTTATAAAACATGTAGATGGCCGATCTTTAGATAACACGACCCTTTAGGACTTTATATTCCTGATGATATTGCTATTATATCAGCAGCAGAATAAATCGCTTGTCCCGCAGTAACAATACAGACTCGATGTGCATAAACCCCAAGTAATGGCACAAATTTGTAACGCAGCTGACCTCCATGTGAGATCGAAGTTTTAAACAGCTTCAGACACCGGAGAAGTAACCCCGCAGCAACAACATGTTCGGTCGTTCAAAGAATGGAGCGCTGAAATTGCACGGGTGATACAGCTTTTTTGAAATTCGATTTCTGTGATGCAAGTAAATTGTAGTATATTTAAATTTCGATTTGATGATTTAATGGTCCTGTCTTTGTTGCTGATTGGTCGAACGTACGGATATTAAAGCACATGGCAATCGGCTGAATAGCGTTAAAAATGACAGTCTGTCTCCAGTCTGCGTGCAACTCACTTCCAATGTAGGAGTATACGCTGTATTTTAAAAAGCAGATGTTGTAGATAGTGAAAGAAAGCCTTGTAATTTACTAGGATTGGGAAAAGAGTCTCTGAAAGAATCCAAATAGAAATCAGAGAAAAGAAATAGATAGAACTAAACATCATTCGGTCATGAAAGGGCGTCACTAAGTAAGAATACTATTTGAAAAGCAAGGAGACCGATGGGGAATGGCCATTGAAAAGAGAAGCTTGACACCGGACAAACGGGCCTCGGCTGATGTACAAGCAGTAAATTGCTGAGGGGCAGGCCGCACGTGTGTTGTTGTCGGGCTACTGATGCCTGCAAGAAGGTTTTATATGCAATTACGATGCAACAGAAGAAAGGAAGAAACAGAGTCGAAGTAGAGTTCCCTATTTTAACATAAATTTTACTTAATACATCTTCGCGGATATAAAAAGGTTTAAACAAGTCCCATACCTGCGCATCCGCGTCCAGCTTTGCATCTTCGTTCACATACTTCTCTATATAAACACGAATGGTCGCCCCACTGCTTCCGGTTCCGCTTAGCCGAAAAATGATACGAGAACCATCGCTGAAAATAATCCGAATACCCTAGGAAAAAAAGTTAAAATATGTACCTTAAGTACTATATTTAGGCCCTGGGGCTTATTTGTCAGTGTTTAGCATTTTGGGAGTGGGGGCTAATTCGAGGGAGGCTTATAAAATTATTAACACGTCGAAAGTTATTCAAATATATATTCCAAAAATAACAGTTTATCTTTGCCTATAGGGTGTTTAAAATGGCAAGGAAAATACTGAAAAACAGCAAACAAAATATAGCATAAAAACTTTTGTTTTAACTACTGTATACAAAATGCGATATTGCGCTGAACTAGAAACAGAGACTTACTCGGAGGTAGGAGCTTATTTTCTGAAGCTGAAGAACTTAGGAGTAGCGCTTACAGGAGGCAAGGCGAGTTCAAGTGAGGCGTATTGGGAGTGAGGGCATAATCGAGTATTGACAGCGCCATATTAAGCTCAAAGCACACGCATATGCCATCGCACGGCAACAATTGTTATTGATGTAGCATCAAACAAGCATTTAATACCACGGCTTCCCTACCTTAGGTTTCATACACCAAGTCTGACATTATAACTACTTTTAACAGGTACTGAGCAACAAACACATGGTTGACCTTCCTTCTAGGACGCTGTGAAGTTACCTATTGGTTTATGACTGTTGGTATAGCCTTGTTATCTCCATTTAACACGTCAAAGAACTTTCTAGTGGGCTTTCGTAACCTGTATTACGTACAGTCACTGTTTATAAGTTTTTAGCAATATTACAGTAGGTCGTTCTAGAATACTCTGTAACTGACCTAGCGATAACGATTGGTCAATTTTGGCTAATCGACAGCGAGCGGTGGATAAAACAGTGGTTTGAAAGCTGAATTCGGATATTAAGTCAGAAATAAACTAAAATGTCATGGCAAGCCATTCCAGATGCTTTAAGTATAAATACAATCAATATTGTACTTGAACCTGGATTATTGGATACCAAGGAATACCTCTAGCATTGAACGTGAAAGGACACCTGCATGCCATTTTCAGGCATCTTGATGATGGTGATGATGATGATGATGATGATGATGATGATGATGATGATGATGTGGTTTAATGCTGTGCGTTACCCTTTGTTAGATGATAGGGCAATGCCCATGAACACGGAGCATTTTTTCTACCAATGACCCTTCTGGGACCCGAGCCCTGATCCCCTGGAACTGTCAAGATTTGGTTTCAATTTTACAGCAACTAAGTCGACTTGCACCCTTTAGCTTGGGAACTTTAGACAACGGTCACGTTCTGTAAAGATCAACTATGATCAATTTTCACTGGCAGATATTATCTTATTTACCATTATTGCATTATTTTCGTTGTTTAATCTGCAGTTACTGAAACCTGGTCACATCTAAGCCACTACCTTCTATCTAGGCCATTTTTGACATTTTCTTAAGTCGAAACTTGGTCTTTCAACGAAAGAAAGACTATTGTAGGCAACGTGTGTAGGTTGACAACCACCGTCCATTATACCTGCTTTTCCGAAATGCTTCCATCCACTGGATCTTTGTAACGGAAGTCGTCTGCTAAACTAACTGTGAATTTCTCTCCACTTTCTGTAAATTCTTTTCCAACGAGGGATTTTTCACTAACCAATTGCCTCAAGTTAAGCATCATCTGATTTGCAGGAGCACTCTCAACATTCTCATAATCATACCTGTTTCGAAAAAGACAACAAGAAGAGAAAACAATTGATAAGGAAGCGTCTACGGAGATATAACCATACATTCAACTTTGAATAGGGGATGCAAGCAGTTGTAAACAATTTTTTGATAACCCAAATACGTCTCAGATATCAGGGTGACTAATCAAGGGTCTTCACACAAGACAATCTCCGTTGCCTCTATTAAGTGTATTTGTCGAAGAAAAAAACACTACTGTCTCTTGGAAAAGACTTAAATTACCCCTGTCTAACATAAACGGGAGTGTCGTAGTCAATGAACATGTCTCGGTTCTTTATTCTCGTTTTGCACACGGCCGATATAACTATGCTAC
>JAAAKL020015882.1:0-11285 GCA_010016065.2 Carybdea cf. marsupialis auct. non (Linnaeus, 1758)
GGAGTACGAGATAGTGTGTAAGAACATATTGTTATCATACTTACCTGTGTGATCCTTTTCGCTGGACCTTATCCTGATGCAAAGCGTTTCTTCCAGTTAGTTGGATTTTTAAGTATACAACAACTGGGATACTGTACCTTAGTTGCCTTAGAACCAGAAAAAAATAGGATGGTGCTCTCAAATAACTGTTTTCCAATGTAAGAAGGGGGAAGAAATATACGGAAAGATCAGAAAAGAAATACAAGTCTGTAAAAAAGGGCTAGAGAATTTCCTGTTATTGAAAACTTATTGAACAACTTCCATCAGTCAAATATGGGGGGAGGGGGAGGGGGTTGTTGAAGTCTATAATCACATTTTTGCTAAGAGAAAAGTGAGTTTTACTCTTTTAAAAGTTTTCGGATATATGATGATTATATATTGGTGTTCCTTATTTCTTTAGTCTCTCAATTCTCAGGTTGATTTTTAAGGAAGTGGCAGGCACGACCTGCATGACCCTTAGCTTCACTCCTGGACCAAGCCTATATTCTAAGGACTAAAGCTGCAAGATAGCAAGTGGTTTTTCTTTTGGTGTTCTCTTTCTCCTAGCTGGCAGGTTGGTCAGTTGGTCAGTGAGGCTCTTGGTCTGACCCCACTTATATGCCTTCCTTCATTGTTAGGGCACACAAGCCCCTCCACAAAGTTGACTTGGTCTCAAATAGGGGAGTAATATCTATATACATTATTGTTATTTGTCAGTAAAATTATAATAGTGTCATAAGCATATTTTTTGCATCTATTTTTATAGATGCGGCTAGCAACAACGAAAGGAGAAGTTGAGAAATGCAGGAAAAATGGAAACCAACAGGTAATACAAAGTAGTTTCACTTCTTTGAGACAGTGTGACATATGTTGGGTATGTGATCCAAATTATTGCAGCACTGCAATCCTCATCACAAAGTCTTTAACCATGAGAGACCCTAGGTCACTGCAGGCTAGAACACCATTTTTAGACAATTTACAGTTATGGATGATGCAGCATATTTCTGACTATGCTACACATAGTATATGAATACTGTTACGCTATCATTATATGTCATCATCACACAGTCCCTCAGCATGGATCTTTTCATGAAAGGAGTGAAGGAATTGAGAATGTACAGACATCCTCTGACATGAACACAGCCAGGAGAAGTGAGGGACAATGCTTAACCTTCTACCATACCTTAATGTGTTTCCTACCATTCCTCTCTCGGTATCCCTCGCAAACAACTGCAGTATATTATGAGTTTGCAGGTTGTTAAAATTGAGTTATGACAAAGAGTTGATTTGATATAGCAAAGAGATACTGTGTTGTTGCAACATCTTTTCTTTTTGTGTCAATCTGAAGACCTGGTACCATTTTTGAGGCTCCACCATGCATCTTGAAAACATGTGAAGTAGCAAAATTTGTTGTAAGAATTAAGAACTGGTTTATGATAGGTTTTCCAGGCCAACGAGGGTTGCATCTAGTGATAGTAAGGTCCTAAGCTCATTGTTATTCATTTAAATGCTTTGTTGAGGGGAATGCAGATCAGGATGTTCGTCAGAACGAGTTGATGCTGCTGATTTAGCCATAGTTAGTACAATGATTGAATATATCATTGAAAAGGTACAAGTTTTGAAAGAAGCATTAGAGTTTGAAAAGTTGAAAGCCAATCTCACAAAGACACAAGTATATAAGTGGGAGAAATTCAGGGAATGTCAGAGAACAGTGATTGTATCCTTGTGGAGTTTACAGGGAAAACGTTAGTGGCAATTCATTTGCTAGCACTTTTGAAGACATTCTGTATCTAAGTGATTTATTGATGTTAAAAGATTTAAAGGAGAAAGGGGTTACCAAGACTTTAATTGTAAGGCATGAGAAAGGGAAGAGACAGCCAAGACGCAAAATTATTCAGTACTCAGTACTGTCATGATCAGTCTAAATATATTGTGGAAAGGTTCTGCTACTATAATGACATGTGGAATATATTAAAATAATATTGAATAATATGTGAAATATGAGTGCTGTTGGTGATATCAAAATCAGTGTTACTGTTGGTTGGCATAAATTTGGAGAGTTGCTGCCGAAATTAACCAACAGAAGTTCTCTGTTGGGTAGTTCCTAACTAAACTCGACCAGTTTTGCATATGTAGTGTTATGCTTTTAGCAAGTAAGACTTCAAGCCATCAAGCCCAATGTGCATAGAGGGTACCTTATATTTGGAAGGTTTTATATTCATGACTTTCTGGTATTTTACAATGTGATTTAGTTTCAAGTCGTGTTGGTGCATACAGTATGTTGATTCTTTTTCAAGTATGGATCATTGACATCTTATTACATAATATTTTGGTACGTACAGGTACTTTGTGTTTCTGCAGATATCTGTGGAGATAGTACAAAATTGGAAGATTCAATCAATGAGGCAAGTATTTCTTTGTACACATTAAAAAATATAAAGTAATTACATGTTGTTTATAGTGAAACTATTTATGTCAACAAGTAAAATAATCATCAATACGTTACTTGTTAGCAATAGGCATCTTTCTTTTTGATTGTTGTTACTGTCTCTACATTTGGTTTATAAAAATACAAAGCGATCAATGAATATTTAGTCTATTTTATTACAACAAAGAATCACTTGATACGGTATATTGATTATCGGCTTTCAACGAAGGCATCACCTATTCTATCACATATAAGGTAGACGAGCAATAAAGTTATGGGAAACAGCCGCAACTTTTGTTTATCAAATCCTAACATGCAGTAAAGAAAGATTAATAGCATAAAATTGAGGAAGACAACAATCCCAACATTTAAGCAATTTTTACTTTCAGTGGTTAACACTATCAATCTAAAATTGCTCTTAAAAATCCTTCTACTGCAATGACTGCAGACGTTTGTGTTTATTTTTTTTCTTCTGCAGTAGCATTAGTTTTTATTAACTATGTTGTTGAACATGTTGAGCCTTTGGAATATGTATGCAATAGGAAATGAATAACTTTCATTCTGATCATATGAAGCCTTGAAAATCTTTAACTAAAAATTTTAACCAAGGTAGTGACAACAAGAGCCATTGACATACAAGAAGACAAGGCCACAAGTGTGTGTAGGCCTTCACCGAAAGCTTCATAAAGCCCTTTCAAATGCTATACTCCTGCCTCGTGTCTTCACATGTCTGGGTATTTTATGATAGTAATAATATCTTGCAAGTGCAACACATATATTTTCATTAGCAGATTTAGCAGATCGTTACATATATGTGTTTTCTTAGACCTAATGGGAATCAAGACCTCCCTCTTAACACAATCAATGACTCAACTGATAGCAATGACTATCGCCAAAAGCGACTTTGAGAGGCAACTTCTTCGGCCTTCAGGGCAAGTATGACCTCTAGAAGTTGTTGTTTAATCGATAACATAATCTAACTACCCAAAAAGAAGCAAGAATTACCTTTAGCTTGTACTTCCCTTGCAAAAAAGAGAACTATGCTAAGCTTTACAATCAAGGAATACACTATACTGTCTAAAAGTTCTTGTGCTATCTGGTTCACATTATCCTGGCAGTCAAACTATAGGTTGCCCTGCTTAGTTGTGATCGTCCCTCCAGTAATAAAATAAGAAGATATACTTTACCTGGTAGATTCCACGGCTCCCAATCACATGCAATAGTCTAATCCAGAATTGTAGGGTTACGGTTAGTGTAGTCGTGTATGCCCCTCTATATTTCCATTACAGTCATTGAGACTAAAATGATGAATAACTGAGGACTATTACAATCCAACGTAACAAGCAACTAGGTACATTGCCCTCCCTCCTATCTGCCCCGTCGCTGAAAGTCAGCGATCTGCGATGACCATCACAGCAACTGGAGCAAGTCACAGCAATGTCACGGAAAGTCACAGCTGTGCTACAAACAAAAATTTTACTTTAATTTAATTTTGCCACGGAGAAATAACAGCCACGGAAACTCTCCACGGAGAGACTGTAAGCTTACGGCTAAACGATCAAAAAGTGCCCCAAATTTCCACGTTCTAAATGAAATGCGTGTGTGTGAACTTGGCGGAAGGATATGGCCTGAATTGGTCTCATCGCAGCGACCTCGAAAATTTTCTGCGACGGGGCCTGTCTGATAATCTGCAAAGTAATTTCTGTACGTTGCCAAGCTGCATCGTATTCTGCACTCCGACGTAACTTCGATCATTGTATCCGTTTGCCCATCTGTTGCGAAATATCATAAAATTGCATTATTCAGAGTTGTAGAGGAGTCTATGCACGATTAAGAATGCCACTCAGAACGAGTAAAATCTTATGTGTATAGATATTCGACTTGCGAGAAATTCACTCAGTTTGCGATTTTTATTTCTTGGTGTTCGCATTCGGATGCCGGATTTGTACACAGGGAAATATGACTATAATAAAAATAGTAATCGAAAAATTAACAGACGTCAGACGTCGGTTAAATGGACAGACACTTTAGTTCCTCTATTTGAAGCCACGTGTGACAGGAATAGCGTGGTCCTAACTGATTTTAGTTTTAAGGATGTTGACGTATGACTCTTCACTAGAATATGGGTCGCTTTAAAGGGCTTAGTTAAAATACATATTCATTGTCGATGTTATCATCACTTTTCCAAATCCAAGCGGGGATCATAGCTATACTGAGAAGAGCTGATTTTCAAGTGTCCACCTGTTTCTCTCCCTTCTTCAAGGCATGCAGTAAAATAGGTCCAGTTGATATCCTTGTTAACTGTGCGGGATATGCACTTTGTGGGACCTTTATTGATACTCCACGTGATGATTTTAAGGTAAGTGCTAATTGAATGCGTGGTAGACGTACATTTGATTTTAGATGAAGCATTATATTGTAGTGCTGTTTGATGTGTTTATTTCATGCCTGTTCTCATCTATGTATGCTATACAAAGCTGCTCTTTTTAAATGACGGTATAGTTTTGTGATGAAATCTAGTTTACAGCTCACGAAGTTTTGCATATGTTGTTCTATAGTTTTCACATTAAATCTGACTTGACTGCACTTGTCCGCATAATTTCAGTACATATTACTTCTTTTGACCGCACAGTAAGTAGTTTTAAGTGACTTAAAAATACATGACTCTGTTTGAAGAAAATAAACTTAGTCAATTCAAAGTATATTGTTTTTGATTGTGATTAGTGGCAGGTTTGGTTAAAAATAATCGAGCAAGCGGTTGCTGGATAAAGCTGGAGATTGAGGTGGCAATTATAGAGGCATCAGTTAAGAATTCGTCGTCCGTACTTCAGATGGACAGCCTATTTCAAGCGAAGTCAACATATTGTAGGGTTGTTTAAATTTGTGCTATATTAACTGCCATAGACTTGAAGTTACTGGCTCTCAACAATCTCTCAATAGCGAACCAATGTCACATTCGATTCAGACCCTCAAAAGTTAACATGTAATATCACCAATATATCTATTGCACATTTATTTAATTTTTAGCCCGTATCATACAAGGAGATGCGTGGCTTATTTGTGTAACTTCGTACTATGTCTCAATAAATCAAGTGTTCAGGAAAAATTGCATGTTTGAGAAAACGCAATTAGTAAGCGGGGAGCTGAAATAACCGCTGGGAGGTGTAAAAGTTTTCAAAAACAAGTAAAAGAATAGGGGTATTATTTTAGCCACGATAATAGTTATAGTTCTGATTTTAAGTGAGTAAAAAGTAAAGCCGAGGTCGATAGACAAGTCGCATTTAATAGGAGTTTTTAATCGTGCTTCCTTACATTATACTACTACGGGTACATTGCACTTAATGCCTCAACTAGATGGTAGATACCCGGACCTACAAAGCCTTCAAAACAAGAGAAGGTGCTTGTTCAGTTTAATTTATTTCAATGTAACGATTGCTTGTTGTTTTGAAGGTTCTCCTTTTCAGCATCAGAACAGTTGAAGTTTCCATATCAAGCGTCTAATGCTACCAAAGTTGATTTATTTGGAAAACATTGATGTATTTACCGTTGATGTTTGTTTCCGCCATGACAACCTATGATTGACTCAGCAACAGTGGTCCATGGTGAAGTTTAATTTGTATTGAAATGGCACATCGGCTCAAATTTCGGAGCCCATGATCTGAAGCTCTTAGGAATCATGTAGGATTACTCATGTGGGTGTGTGTACTTGGAATTCAGAGGAACATTTTGGAAGACGTACTTGGGCCATTTCTTAAACCAGGCTGTTGAGACAGTGACCAAACCCCATACATTGAACCATGGAAGCAGAGGTTCTGGTTTTCAAGATTGCCTAAATTTGCCAGGTGATTTGTGTGCGCCTTTAGTACATGCTGTCATTCATGCCTTATTGGCTGACTGACCCATGGTGCCAGAGTCATCACCACGAAGCATAGTACATAATCATATGTATCATATATTCCTGAGTAGGCGCCATCATATTTAATCGCGAAAATATCATCGGGGTTTTAGTTTGACGACGTGTTCTGTTAATTTGCAAGATCATTTTAAAATCCTGATTATTACAATATCATTTGATATATACGAAAGGACCACAGGCAGTCGTGATAACGTTGAAAGTGTGGGTAAAAGTTATTGGAACAGGGTATGATATAATCAAAATTACACAGGTGGTGATTGTACGGTGGCTAAAACTGATGAAAGAAACTGTAGGCAGTGGTGAACTGATCAATATTGATCATATATATTAGTCATTTCCGAAATGTTCGGCACTACCTCTGTTAGCATTGGAAGCGATTAAAGGGGACAGTGTAAGAAAACGGGCATATAGGAGTTAGATTGTAGAGACAAATTTCTGGCTGGATATTTTAGTTTCGTTTGTAAGTTACAAACGCTTCCTTTTTGTGTTATATCCTTTACTAGCCTTAGCATGCAGGTCACTAATCAAGTCGTACAACTTTTTTCTAAGAATGTCAAGGAGATGGAGTGATGCCAAGGGTGTATGTACCCCTCGGAGGTGGAGGGGCGATAGCCTTAAAAAAATTGGAACCACTGATTTAGATGATCTCAACTACGTAATCTGATCATAAAGTAAAATAAAAGTCCTGAACCAGTAGAAATTTCAAAATTTGCTCATAATGTTGTTTAAGCCGTGGCCACCATTCCAACAGCGCCATTGTTTACTTTTAAACATAGTATCATGGGCGTTTATGCAAGGAAATAGTTTCAGTACATCTCAATAATGCCATTGCCATGGCTTAATTTAGATATATTTTACCCTGTAGTTCAGAAAGCTCACTTCTGTTTGGGATGATGCTTTGGTTGATAGTCAAAGTTAAAGGTTGTCGCTAGACGTATCATTTAGTTCGATGATCAGTTCATGTTAAATCCATAGTTCCAAGATCTGTAACAATCAATTAAAGCTGTACTTTGCCGGTTTTTTGTTAAATGTCGCAGTTTGATTATAACGTAGGTGTTTTTTCTCTTTTAGTCGATGATTGAAACGAATTACCTTGGTAGTGTTTTTGTAACAAAGTGCATTGCACCGTCCATGGTGAAGAGGAAGCATGGCCAAATTGTATTTGTTTCTTCCATAGGAGGACAGGTATGTGGCTGAGTTTAGCTGTTCACTCTTTGAATTGAAGAATGTTGTGTAACTGTTTGTAAAAGTTTGAAGGACTTCTTATGGTACTTTTAAATAGGTGTAATCAGTGAGCTTTTTTGTTGGATCGTGATTTTTACAGGGGAAGGACACGAAAGTTGGGCTGATAATTCAACGTCGAAGCTTTAAAAGCTATCTACGCGGTATTTGTATAACGCCCTTTTAATATTTGGTACATTCAAAGCTCTTTATAACCGACATTTACCCCGTAGCTCATGCCGGCAGTTTATGATTTTTTGCGTGCTACTGCTTGGAGAGCGTAGGCAGGTAGCAGTTGCGCACACGGTGCTTACGCACCCTTTTTCCCATCATCGTCCCTTCCAAATTTACTCCTTGGTGCGGTAAGCACTATGGATTCCATCTATTGGTCAAGGATATTACAGGAGGACCGGTAGTCTAAATCTCGTAGCCCTTTGATTATGTTTCTGCTGCCCTATCAACACAGTTTTGTTGGCCTCACCAAATCGCCTTGATGATGCTAAATGTATCAATATTGTTATTACTTTTCTATGTACGGTATTATCTTTATTGTATGATGTAAGGTTTACGTTAGAACGAGCTATGAACAAGTGGTAATACTACCCTCCAGGAATAGGTTACAATTTGACTTGTAGTTCTGGTTTAATGATATTGTTTGTTGCAGAGAGAAAATCATTAAACCATTTGCTTACTCTCCTAGTATTTAAAATAACGTTAACGCGTTTACAAAACGATGTAAGTAATACATAACTTGCTTTTGCCTGAAAGATAACTCTTGACGCTGCCTAAATTAATCTCAGTGCCTCCTTTTCATTGCTAATAATTATTGTTTTCGAACTTGTTAACTGTGAACTAGATTGATAGCTGGTTGAGGGGATGTGATAATATTTTAAGATTGCCTATTTTAAAATTACAAGTTGATGGTGAATTTCTTCGAAGGCGTTTTTGAGATCGAATAATGTTGCGACATGCTGGCGCTGTTCAAATTTTACGTGTTTCATAATATGAGTTAGGAGTTCTGTTTGTTTTAATGCCCTGGGTATGACGTTAAACTACATCCGGTTGTAGCGTGTCAACGTAGGATCAATGAGGTTACCCGTGGCCACAATTACCTCCAGGCCACCCTTGGGCACGGTGTAGTACCCGATAGCACATCACGAGACCTTGAAATTCTCGATTGGCGCCCCTCAGGATAGAGTCTATCTCATGGGGAAGAGGGCCTCGTTAGCCTTGGTTGGCAACCCTCCTAGAGGTGATGTCTCGATAAAAACACCGGTGGTAGTGTAACCTTGAAGTCACTGACCTCATCATGAGTAAAAACGTCTATGAATGATAATTCAGATAACGGCGTTAACGAGGCTGGAGCTATTTATGGCGAGGGTGTCTCGACCCGCAGGTGTCCCATTGCTTAACAGGATGGGCGTGGTCGTAATCCAATTACTGTTCGAACAAAGTGGTCAAAAGAAGATAACAAGATAATCATTGAATGTTTCTTCCGCAGTTAACCAGTTGATTATCAGGGTAAGTCTAACCGAGGGTACAGAAAGAGAATGTTCAGGGAATGGCTTTAGACATTGGGTAGCTGATCAATTTGGATTAAACAAATCTGTTAAAGGGGTAACGTGAATCATAGTGGAAACGTCGCATTGAAAATGATTTGAGGAGGTTAAGGAAAGATTTGAGTATTCTGGAAAGGGAGAAGGAAGAAGGGCTATCTAATCATAGGAAAAGCAAATTTAAAGATCTTCTTGAAAATTAGGCCGTGAAACCAAAGTTCAATAGCTTAATAGCTATCGCATGGATAGACTATAATAAAAGCCTATGACGTTGTCCCCCAGCAGCCGGATTGTTGAGCGCCCTGAAATGTTTGGAATTGCTCAAAACACCATAGAATTTCTGCAAAAGATTATGGTACAGTGGGAGTTTCCCTTCACATCACATGAGGTCAATTTTTGTGATGTAGAGATGAAGAGGTATGTTCCAAGGTATCTGCTTTATTACCAGACTACTAACGTAATCATCTCCTTTCCATGGATCACCTCAAGTTATTTGCAAAGAGTAAAGGACAGAAAGTTACGCTTGTTAGTACTATTAGTTCAGTGAGTTATACAAGATCAAAGAACATGAAATGAAAGAAGAAACTACAATGGAATACAAGAGAAGGCTAAGATTGATTTTCAAGTCGAAGCTGAATGGATAAAATAGAATCATTACAATCAATTTCTGGGCTGTAGCCATCATATAACATGGAGTGATAATGAGTTGAAGAGCCTCGATAAAAGCAAGAAAGAAACTGGCAATGTATGTAGGATCACATCCTAAGAGCGATATAGATCGGTTGTATCCGAGCAGACACAAAGGTTGCAGATGATTGATAAGCATTGAGGATTGTGTGAGGGGAGAAGAATATAGCCTCGGGCTAGATGTTAGGAACTCGCGTGAACATATGATTAGGGGAGTGAAAATAGCAGGAATTAAAAAGGAAGACACTGTCAGTAAAATAAGTTTACAAATTGACATCTCAAAAATACGAGAAAAAAATGTACTGAGAAAAGAATGTATAGACAGTTCAAAAGAGAAAAACCAGATGAAGTCGACAGGGCAAAAGGTATAGAATTGGCTAGCTAAGAGTGACTTAATCGTAGAGACAGAAGCATTCATATGTAGTGCACAGGAACAAGCAATTAGAACTGATTATGTTATACATCATATAGATAGGAGTTTGAACAGACAGGACAGTTTCGAAAAAAAGAAGTTGTCCCTATATGGCCCTATATGGCCCTTGGAAGTGTTACAGATGAATTTGACTGATGAATGGGAAAACTGGGAGTAACATACAATGTTGACATAATGCCTTGTTTGGAACCGCCAGAATATTGAGAAAAGTATCGGAATTGTAAAATGACACTATTCGGCTAGCCTTTGGTTATTTGTTACGACTCGGCTAGCAGATGAAATATCGGCAACAGCCACAGCCAGAACGTAAATTTTGAAAAGAGAATAATAACCATAACAGTATTTTAACAGGTTGGCTTGTTCAAATAATAGCTTTCTGGTATCCTTCAAAGATCTGTTTAACAACTAAACATATTACCTAAAATACTGATAAGGGTTGTATGAAGTGTCATCTAAATCGTGGCTGTTTACTACTTAAAAACTAACTTCAGTTTTCCCTTACAAAGTAAAATGGATTGTTCATCACAAACAACATCGTCTAAAATTATTAAAAATGTGGGCTTCTTGGTACTTGAATGATTTCTACGCTATTTCATTTTCATAGCACAAGTTCGCCAATTACACCGCCGTACTTACTTGTTGGACTTTTTAATTGATTTCTGTGTATTCCTCATTTTCCTTGCTAGTTACCGGTGTTTGGTTACTCCGCATATGCTCCATCCAAATTTGCAATTTGTGGACTTGCAGGAGTTCTTTACAGCGAGGTAGGATCATCATTAAGATTTTAACCCCAGCCTGTGTGATACCGATCTTACAAGTGGAAATCAGCTCTCCATAGATAGAAAGAAAATGCTAGCTTAAAATTCACTACTAAGATAATTTATCAGAAGTTGTTTCAGAGCTTCTTAGGATAGTAAAGTTTAGTAGCGTAGTTGACTGCATATTAGAAAGTTTACGATTTCACGACGCAGGGACTACGACGACGAGCCCGCGCTATTACCAGACTTCCGTAGGTCGTACACCAAA
>JAAAKL020015884.1:0-11285 GCA_010016065.2 Carybdea cf. marsupialis auct. non (Linnaeus, 1758)
GATTATTTTTATCAGGAAATTAAAAATGGAAACTTTCCGTAACAACTTTCCGTTTTCCACTTTCCGTTTCCGCGAAAGTCTTGAAGTGGAAATCCACCTTTAGTCCGATTAGGAACTGAATATTTCGTCTCTTATTGACCGCAGTCGAATCTCCATAGTCCGTCTCTGAGTGGAAAGATATTATTTTCTTTCAATGGAAAGTCTTGTCCAGTCGAATAATTATGATGCAATACATACGTATACATGTAATTGTGTCACAGTTACCATGTGCGAAGTTTTATTCCTGTAAGCGTTCTAATACTTTTGATAGGGGATTCTATATTCCATGTAAGAAGTTAGGATGAATCTAGTCTGGATTCTTCATCGCCTTTTTATCTCTTAATATAATTTTCTAATTTTAGCATCATTTTGATGCTGTGAAATGCCTCTTCAATGTCACTCGAGTTCGTAAACAATTGCTAAGCAACTTTTGATATCGAAAACCCCGAACAAAGAAGCAGCTTCGAGTTGTAGGGATTTGTTATAGTAGATTATCTAAATGCGTTGTGTAGCTGCAGAGATCCCCAACATGCAGTAGATCGCATTCTTTTGTAATGTTTCTCACCGTAAGTTGATAAGGCTTGTGCTTTATTCCAGTATTAAGGTGAAAGAAGGAGTCGTAAGAGCAGTTGACTTGAACATTATTTTCAGGTCTGTATCACTTCGAATCGCTAAGTACTTACAATTTCCGTAATTACACAAGGTTTTATAACCTTGTCTATTGATTCTTCTTTTAATCATCATGTAACAGGGTTAACTCTGCTCATAATGGTAAGGTGTTATCTAAATTGCCGTGAGATATCACAGAACAGGTTAAGTTAACTGATGGTCATTACTCTAGCTGAAGATCAGTTAACAGGCTATGAACTGTTTTAGGGCAGTAAAACATTTGCCAGTGACGTCAACTCGTAGTAGTGTTATAAATGTTGCTGACGCGAGTTGATGCATTGTTTGCTGTCTGAAAAAATTATCTCGCAGACTGATTTTTAAGTTCAGCATGCACAGAGATTATACCCACAGTAGTCCTTATTCTTGGAAATTGAACACATGAGTTGGCAATCTTGCAGGTTAGTGATAGTAATGAATAATGTATAGGAAAAATAAACGTTGATTTTATCCTTTTATCAAAGACTAAGGTGGCATCCATCGAACATTAGGATATATCATATCGGGTATAATATGATATTTATAATATTTATGATACAATATGACAAGACCATCAGTATACCATAGGAGGTATAGGAGTTTTTATACCGTGTTGATCAAGTCAAAGCGTGGACCTATCGATTGATGTCTTGATTATATATGTCTTGTACTGTGCCGGCTATAATTTAACTCCGCCCCTGTTTTTATTCAGCTTTTTGTTGTGTGTTCGAAAAAGGGTGCTTAAGGGGAATAGCTTCACGCCTCATGTAAAATAAAGTGCAGATTTTTGTATGATGGGCACATTAGTATTGATTCGATATTGATGGATCTCCAGGAGTTTCTAAGCTATAGGGATAGGAAAAATTTGTACGAATTCGCATGTGCGAGGAATTTGCGGGTGGGTGAACCACCCACTACTTTGTTAAATGGGAAGATAGTGACACAGCAACCTCCCACTCTGTCATAAAATCATAAAACGTCATAAAATTTTTTTGAAATTTCGTCATGGAATTACAAAAAAATGGTCAAATGTCATAAAATGTCATAATTGTTTGCATGAAATAACTCTAGACCTGCCACAACAAGGCTGGAATCCTGAGTTTTGAGGATTTTATTGACAGTTTTCTTAGTGTTTATTCCATAATGTTCAAGTTAGGGGAATTTGGGACCCTTTTATTTTAGGCGTCTATTTGCTTTCCGGAAGTGATTTTGCCCAAGATATGGCCCTTGTATTCGAATTCATGCCTAGAGTATGACATGACTTTTAGCATATTTGTCAGGATAATATTTCAAATGGCCAATGAATAAAGTTGTGTCATTGTGTCATAAAATATCATAATAATCACTGAAAAATGCCCTAAAATGTCCTTAAAATTCAGCAAAAAATGTCGTATATTCATTAAAAGATTGTTAAATTTATAGTGGGAGGCCTGGTGCAGGCATTTATTTGCATGTGGTATCCATAGAAGCCCCTCAATCAAAGATCTGCCTGTGGCCCAAGAGTCAGCCACATTACATTCCTTTGCTGCTTCTTCCATGACTAAGATTTCTTCGTGTGTGCTTTTCAGTTTTAAGTGAAGTACGTAAGCTACATGTGACTGCTCCCCCTCCCTCCAATTACTTTTCTAATGGTTACGCCCCCAGTGTCTTTTGATTGATTATCCTACTGTGCACTTTATTTTTCTTGTGGTTGCCCTATGGTGCTTTGCATAGCTGTTGAGATGCATGAACATCCTGTCATTGTATGGCTGTGGTATTATGAAAGGACCGATATTTTGCCTGCTATTTGCAGGGAACGATAAGATCAGATATGTTTGTACCGTATGTTTATAAAATGCCTTCTTGTCCCAACTATCCTTCCCCCACCCCTCACCCCTTGGTCAAGCCCTATGATGTACTAGTGACTAGTGACACAAACGCAACGTCAAGGTGAACTCGTTGTCAATGATCCACTCAGTTCCTGATAGCTGATGTTAGTATTTTTTAAGAGCTGGTAGCAACTCCAATTTTATTGGGCTCGTAGCTCATTAGGCCGTTAAGTGTCATTGCGAAGCGTTGTATGTAGTGTAGAGATCTTCGGCAGCAATCCAAAGCATTTGAAGTGCATATCGCAAGGTTTATGGTTGCGTTCATGAACTTTTATTAGCGGAATGAATTACCGAGAAGTAGTGATATGAAAGTAGTAGTAGTATAAAAGTAGTATTTAATGGACAGATCTGTATCTTTATTTGAGTCGTTAACAGGCTGGTATTTTGTTCCATTCACAAGGTCGGCTCGAGTAATTTACAGTCGACGCACAGTTCTAATCATACTCGCAGATTTAAGGAGCTTATATTTTGGGCCCATAACCTGAAAAGATGTCGAATCTTTTATGATTATAACAACCTTTTATTTTATAACTAAAAACACTAGCGTTGGTTAAATCGACACTTTGATGTGAACCTGCTTGGACCAATACCGTGCCTTCATAAGGCAACTCTTTCGCTACAGTATTGAATGTGTCAACTCACGGCAGTACAGTGCCCTGAGAGTGGCTTACCCCTGTGGCTTTATGGGATTCCTTTTTGGGGGGAGGGGGTTCTGTTCCATCTATATCGTTTGCGAAACAACTACTACCGCATCACAGTTTTATATAGAGAATGTGAAACCAGTAGGCATTTACTTAGATATAACGCGTGGTATGACGATATATATTTAAAAGTTTCATAACTACATCAACTACTAACAATATAGACTCTGAAATAGCATTTAGAAAAACGTTAGTGGTTATGGTTGCAATGGATTTTGGGGGTATGTGTGATTTCGACATGGGCATTCATTAGATAAAATGGGGTAGGTAGCCGGTAGGGAGTGGTTAAGCAACTACATTATTCCAAAGTTGTATTTTATCATTGCATTACTTCTCCCTCCTACATATAGTTACTGTCCGCCTTTCAATGGAAAGCAGCGGGTAGCATTTCTTTGCAATTTTCTCATTGATCCATCCAATGACCTCATTGTCTAAGACCTCGTATGGTAAGGATCAGAAAGCCACAATGTATGTACATTCCAGACAAGCAATTTGTACATTTATGTTAAATAGTACAGTAACATTTTATCTTTTTGTGTGATCTTGGTGTTATACTCATTAAATACAGTTTGGTCCAAAAGAAACTATGCCTGTCGCGGAAGACTTGACCGCACTGTAAGCTACTGGAATTTTCATGACGAGACAAGCATTAGTTCGGACAAATACTTTAACAGGCGAAGGTTTACAATCCGTGTGAACCGTACTGGCAATTTAATATGCATCTTTGTTTTATTGACGTCAGTAGTTTCTTATTAGATGTAGGTAGCTTGCTATTTACATTCCGTGATTCCTTCATCCTATTTAGGCAGTTTTCAAGATCTACGACCGTGATAAAAACGGACAGATAAATGAAAAAGAGTTCGAGGCCATTGCTTCCAATTTTCCATTTCTGGATAACTTTGCCTCTTTAGACACGAATTGGTAAGCCCACTTTAAAGTTACTGGTTTGTGTTGTATGCCCTATCTTTCTGTTTGTTTTCCCTGTTTGTAAGGTTACTAGTGTATTGCAAAGTGTGCAAAACGTGGCCCTAAGACAGAGCATCTTAAGATTGATTAGTATGGGTACCTGGTAGGCTGGATTTTGAAATGAGGGAGCCAATTAGTATACATTCATGAAGTTTATACCAATCGATATATCTCGATTAGTACTACTAAAATATGAAATAAAATTATGGAAATATGCATTTTCCAGGGAGAAGAAAGTGCGAATAATCTACAGAGGTAATACATCGTATGACTAAAAATGACTTGGTTATACGGTAAGATTGTGGTACAGGCATTTACGTGCATTTGGTACCAAAGGCATTGTCAGTACTATCCCAGACACTGCCGTAATTCAGCAGTTACTAACTGTAAATTGTTAAAAATTACCAAAACCCCATCGCGGAGAAAACTCAGTTGCGCATGTCAACGTTAAGTTCACAAATGTGAGCCAAAACAGTTACGAAGAGCGAGAAGGTGCGATTTGTGTTTTGTTTTTTTGTGCAAACATTGAGGATTTAATTTTCATTTCATTGGTTTCATACGCATCTGGTGGGTTTTATATGGATCAAATTTCTAAGTGAAGAGGTGCTGCTTTAAACGAAACGATAGAGCGTGCATTAATCTGCCCGTGGTCCATCTCATGCGTAAGACTGACAAATGCAAAACCTATATTGCAGGGTACTTACAGAAGTAGCTGGAATGACGAAATTGCGTCTAAGGTTGTACATTGGAATCGAAAATATTTGATCAGAGTTCACTGTGTTTATGTGAGCCCACTGTGCCTCCTCTCGTCAAATTTTTACACCCTGCCATAAAAAGGTAACCTTTTGTCCTAAACAGGCTACTCTAATCTTCTCATGGTAACTGAAGTACGCCAGTATTGCTATTCAAACGTACAATGGCGTAGCACTTACTTCATGTACTTTGAAAGTTAGCTCACGTTTCTTATTTTGACTAATACTCCACAGTTTGATGTATGGCGAAGTCTCAAACGTTAACACAAGTGATGATCAATGCTCAAGTATGAGCAGACTTAAGTAGATATTTTCTCCGACTGAATAAAATTTCTGTAGAGCTATAATATTTAAGGAATTATGTAACTTACTAGTTATCAACTTCCGTCGATCCACAACATTCTTTTATTCAGAGGTATTCTATTCTGAGGCAAGTAATTAACTCCTCATTTAATCATCAATTTTACTAAGCCGTCAACTTATACTAAAGTGAATTTCCACTATGGCGATCATGAAATCATAAACAACTGCGAAGGTTACTGTTATTTACTAATACATTTTGGAGTAAATACATTTTTCCGTTTCAAGGTTAGGCTAGGAGCACTCTACCACGACAGTCTGTCACTATTCGTCATTCCATCACAGAAATTTACCAATCCAGAAATCTGTTCTGACAAGTGTTAACCTCCTCTTGGAAGATCAAATGATGCAGTTTTTACTGTGACTGTAAAATTCGATACAACCATTCAGAAAGATGCTCCACTTCTCCGAATTACCTTTCTTTTTGGAGGGGCAGATAGGGATGGTTTTCGGGAGTACTTGAGAAATGCTCCTTGGTCATCTCTGTTTTCTGAGGGAGTATGTTAAGGGGCCTCTCACTTCCGTGGGTGGATTCAGGGAGGTATTGATGCTTTTGTTCCACATAGGCAATTCTTGGTGAGACCTCATTCTTCTCCAAGGTTTACTCCGGCTTGTTCAGCTGCCATAGGCCACGGGAATGACTTCTTTCATCATTATCAGAGTGTGTGGGCTATGTTCAAACAAGCCAGTAATAGATGCAAGAAAATTATTGAACAGGCTACTTATTGAAAAGCTATTTATTTGGAACCGCGTAGTCGGGCTGTTTCTGCCCAGAAACTTGGATCTTGTGACTTTTGGAGAATCCATAACAGCATCATGAATACGGGAAAATCTGTTATTCCTCAGTTATTCAATTGACCTGAGGTATGAACATACTCTTCAGAAAAAGCTCAGCTTTTTAGTCAAATGTTTGCCAAGAATTCCAGTTTGGATTGCTCTGGTTTGGAACTTCCAGATATTCCACTTCGCACAAAGCTTTCTCTGTGAAAGGTCTGTATTGCTTCTAGGCGGGTTGCTGGTGTGATATCTAGTCTTGCCTCTGCTAACTCTGCTAAGGCTTCGGGATCAGATATAATTACTGTTGTCCTTCTAAAGAATTGTGTTCCTGAAACCTCGTCGATCTTGCCCAAACTTTTTAATCTCTTTCTGAATGATTCCTGTTTCCCTGCATGTTGGAAGACTGCATTAATTGTTTCTGTGTTTAAGAATAATGGGGAAAGGTCCATTCCTGAGAACTATCGCCCCATGAGCTTTCTGTCTTTTGTCAGCAAGATATTTGAGAGGTTGATTAATATAAAAATGGTGGCATATTTTCTTTCTTCTAGATATACTACTGATCTTCTCATCGTGGTAACGTAGCAAATCTATAGGAGTTTGGATAGATCTGGTTGCTCCAGGGCAGTTTCTCTAGGCATTTCCAAGGCTTTTTGATAAGGGTTGGCATGCTGGTCTTTTATATAAACTCGGAGCTTAAGGGATTGGTGGTGACATTTTCGGGATCATTTCATCTTTTCCGAGTTATCGAAATATTAAGACGGATGATGAGTCTAATTTGTCTTCAGTAAATACAGGAGCTCCCCAAGGTTCTATTTTGGGCCCCATACTTTTTCTCATTTTTATTAATGATGTGTCAGATTCTGTGCTGTGTCAGCTTGCTGTTTATGCTGATGAAACTACTTTATATTCTAGTTGTAGTAAGGCATCACAAGTGCCCTCCCAGAAAAGAATGGCTTCAGAACTTAAATCTGACTTAAACACGGTTGTAGAGCAGGGTAGAAGGTAGCAAGTGACTTTCAATGCTAGAAAAGACTACGCTGGTATCTTTTGTCAGATCTCAGGACCCTCTAAAGGTGCCTCTTAGCATGGATGGCCTTGCTATCGAGGAGCTGTTATCGTTGAAGCTCCGTGGCATTTCTTTTACTTTAAGGCTTAAATGGGGCCTTACCACACTAACCTAGCTCAGTCTGTCGCAAGGAAGGTTGGGGTTCCAAGCTCCGTAATTCTCTGTCTTCAGACTGCTTTCCTTTTACTCATGATCGTGACACTTGTAAATCTAATGTTAATCGGGGTACACTAATTTTCCCGGGTAAGCATTTTACAGGATCTCCAGCAGTACTGGGTCTTCCGTTGCTGGTACACTAAAGTCATTTGAATCATTTTTCTTCTCCGAGTGTTTAGGTTAACTTAATCATAACTATGATTGATGTATGTGTAAGAGCAGGCGAGAGGGACGGTTACATGGCACGCACACCATGATGTTAATCTTCTGCCAAATTTGATTTCGAGACTGTTACCCCCGGGCAGTTAGTTTCCTATTCGGCCCAATTCGATAAATCTGAACGTAAATACAACCAACTGGGAGCCATGCCGGATACCGTTAAGGAGAAAGAGTTGGCTTTAATAACCAAGCTGGGAATTGATTCTACAAAATATCCGCAGAGGTCATAAAGAGTATTGTTGAAAGAAAAGGAAGATAAATTATATTGCTTCATGACTTACAGGAATATCTAAGCGAGCCAGATGATTATTGCCGCTAGCTTTTACCTTGTCTCTCATTTTTATCACGACCTGAGCATCAGGAATATTATAGGATTAAATATTTGCTGAAACAACTAGTTGAAACCGGGTTTTTGGGAAGATGTTGTCACACCCTTCACCGTTGCTTTACTTTAGGCAATAGCTGTAGATTTTAATTGGTAAAATTAGTAAATAGACTTCGACAGGCGTAATTTCAGATGCAGCCGTTTCCGCTGTAATGCAAATGCGCGTTATGACAGTGCAATCAAGTGGAAGCAGTCTCAGGTGGAAGTGTTTCTTACGTTATAGACGCAGTAGTGTCAATTACATGCGCTCTTGACATGTTAGAAAGTTTGCTATCAGGTTAGTAATGTGCAAATGTTATGCAAATCAAAACTTAATGAGGAAAGAAGAAGTAAGGTATATATTTTATCAATCGTTTAAATTTCCGCTCGTTTAACAGATAGATGCGGCTGTCTAGCTGTCAAAACGTAACCAGATACCTTGAGCAGAAGGCCTCCTTTTCGACTCTAGCTTGAAGGCTGGGATGCCAATTGTAGACTTACCTTAGACTTAAATTGCGTCGGACCAGCACCCATCGATATTGGTGGACAACTTGGAGCTTTTCATACTTCTAAATTATGAATCTTAACTCGATACAGAAGAGCAGATGTAAATAAAACCCTTTTTATTCCTTTTACACTTTCTTCTTAGACGCAAGACTCAATTCTCTATGATTTTGAGTTTATAATGCGCACTCGTAATTCCAAGGTGGTGATCATAGCAGAAACTGTGTACAGCAGACGTGAGACAGCATGCTCATGCTTGAACCACCTATGCCCGAAATGAGCCGCAGCATAGTTAGTTACGTCTGCAGCTTTTACAGAGCTGTTACTGTCACGATAGGAATGAAAAGTTTCATTGGTTCGCCTTATGTCAGTTTGTAGACAACGCCGAAGCACAGGTTCTTGGAGCTAGGTCCACTGCCACAATCTTACTTCCTTTAATAAATTTCCAAATCACTTATTTTACCGTTTAAGAAGTGGCCATTGATATGTTGTGAGGCCCACAAATGATGTTCTTTTCCTTTGCAGTCATTACGATGCATTCGTGATATAAAAGGATTGTGTTTAAACACATGGATACAGACTTAATGAGCAGGACCTATAAGATTTCCTCTCTTAAAGAAAATGCTGACATAAACTGCCCCGAGTTTGGTATCCCCATCTATTAAATGAACATATTATAGACATGTTGTCAAAGGACGTTTCCTGATGATGCTGGTGTTTATGCTCGGACTTAATCTACGTCACCATGTCTTGAGAGCAGGAAACAGTTTTACTCACCGTTCGTTAAAAGGGGGGAATTGTATTTCCATACCGTGCGTGAGCCCATAATAGCTTCTTTTTATTATAATTTTGTTTTATTGTTTATAATCTTTATGCATATGATATTTGCCTTATCATGTCAGTTTGATGTAGTTCCTCTTCGGACGGTCATGGTGACAAAAGAGTTTGTACCTCAGACCTAAAGGGTGTTATCTTGAAGTACAAGATTTTACCACCGCTCGCCAGTGCTGGCTATCCCAATTTTAATTCTTGACCATGTTTTCATAAGGGGTGGTGGGGTGCACATTCCAAGTAAACCAAAGTCCTTGCGATGATTTGTACATTAGTATAAGTCAAACGTCCATGGGAGGTAATATTTAATATTTTATTAAGCACCCACACTTTAACGAAAGCTCACCCTTCACCTCTCTTGCGACGCGGGAAGGGTTTACGAATGATCCATGTACCACTCTAGAACTGGGGAATGTTGGAGTTGTCTGTATGTGAAATAGATGCTATCATTGGAGATCAGTAGTGGCGATCACCTCCGATTTGACAAGAAAGTAGATGATACTTGATTTTGCTGTCTGGTGCCCGTGTCGTATCTTTCAGACCTCCGTTTGTTAGCAAGATGTCAAAAAAGCAGATGCTGAGAAATAAGATCGAGAAAACGGGATCATTCAAGGCTTTGTACTGCATATACTTTTGTTTTGTCTAATCCTAACGTATGCTACTTAAGAAAATTAAAAATCTACATTTTTTCAATAGTGATGGAGTTATTAGCAAGGAGGAGATGAAAAATTACTTCATGAACGTAAATTCATCAACCATGACTAGAGATTTTTTACACACATTTGAAGAAATGGCCATCTTTACGCCTACATATTGCGACTACTGTATGGGATTTGTAAGTAATACTGTTTGTTTCTACTTAGCTTTTATTCGTACGTCTTAAGTTGACAGATGCGCAGTTTGGATAAGTAGTAAACAAGACACGTTTCCGAACTAGGGAGAGTCATCTGTGAGCTCGGTAAAGGAATATCTTAACTCCTAGAAAATGGAGACTGTTTAGTTAAGGTTCATTAGACGAACTGGAGTGAACAGCAAAACTAAAGAGGTTTCGCTGTAGCGGCTTGCACCCCCTTGTCCGTATGGAGTGACCAAGAAACCAACCAATGTACCACAAACTCGACAAGCAGTGTAAAGGTGAATTACTGTATTCTTCCTTTAATTTAAGAGGGGTCGCCAGATCATGGCAAAGTTTTATCGGGGTGGTGGCTATGTAGACCTTACCAAGGAGATGCTGTTACTTTAGCAGCAAATGGGCAAGGTAAAGCTGTACTTCATTCTATCAACTTCTTAAAGATTCTTGTCCCATCGCTGCCGTGTTTAATGACATGATACTTTGGGAAAAGAATGATTAGCACGAGCGACAAGTGTTATGAGATTGCGATAAAGTGCCACCAGAGGCCGTGACATCCAAGAGAAAAAGACTTAAAATCACTTGAAGTAGAACTACCACCAGTGATCTTAAAGAGTTTGTCTCACAAGTGAAGCAAAGAGTGTTGCCCAGAACAGACACTATGGAAAAATTAGGATTGCAGCCCTAATTTTACTGGAGATGAAGAGGAGAAGCTTGCATTACAGTTGAAGTTATTTCCTTTTTGTAGATGCGAATTACATCCCTTGACACTGCCTTTCTAACCAGTTTCAATCATGGGCATTTATAGTTCCAGTCGATACTTTTGTCATGTTTGACAGTGAATCACAGTTTCTCCTGATTGGCGTAGATTCTGGGGGGACTCGGCCCCTCACTTTTCAGGATGGGGGAACAACAAATGTTTTAGGCGCACTTTTGTGCCCAGAAATTTCGAATTATCTAAGTTTAATCTTCTTTTTCCCCTCCCCCCTACACACACACACATACACCCACATTCTTACAGCGATCTGCGCCCACGTTTCTCCTTATTGCCTCCGATTGCCACCGATTGCCAGTCTCGAGGCAATGCCGAGCATTACAATTGTTTCGAAAGCAAATAGGGCTGGTTTATCGCTCTACGTCACGGATGGGCAACTTCTATAATAAGGAGGGCCAGATTTTTTCACCAC
>JAAAKL020015885.1:0-11284 GCA_010016065.2 Carybdea cf. marsupialis auct. non (Linnaeus, 1758)
TGGTAACCTGCTGTCAGGCATTCTCTTAACATGGCCACCGAATCTGAGCCTTCTTAAGCAGTGTACGGATACTTGTGAGTTTGTCTCCGGTCAGAATCTCTGAGTTTGGAATTTTTTTCTTGCCAGCGAATCCGGAAAATCTTGAGGATAATAGGCTGCCTCTAAATGTTACTACAACCCAGTGTATGATGATAGTACATAAAAATGTACAAAATCCTCGTCTAATACTAGCTTCATACCCAAGATAATGCTAGTCTGGCATACCGAATATTCAGGGCTTCCCGTTGACTATCACCTGTCTTGAAAAAAACACTTAGACAGTATCACATACAAAGAATCGAAAATCATTGATATACAAAATTACATTGCAAGGTATCCAACAGTGGAAAATGGATAAGTAACTAAATTTGAGTTATATCTTAAATCTTTCTACCAGTCTGGCAATCATGTTATGAAACTGTTACTTGACGAGCGAAGATTCATCAACTAGATTCCAGTCTTTTCGTTCCGATTCATCATTGTCAACTGAATCGTAGCTTCTTGCTAAAGCTCCCTATTAACAGGTTGTAAATGATGTAGAATAGAGCGGTTAAAATAGTTACTAACAGACAGTACGATACCTCTGCATTCTCTATGACCCGGCAGCACAGTTGACTTACCGATAGAAAACTGGTTGACCTGGACACAAGTTACATCGTTTCTTAAGTATTGAAACTCCAGCACACCTGACTATGTATGGGAAATGCTTGATACAGTAACATATTCAAACTCACGTCAGATAAGAACCTCCAACATCGACTTTCGATTTCCTTTGCTGAGGACGTCTTTTTTTTGGTAGTTCCATACTGTATTCAGAGTGTAGGGAATGTGATGTGGTAGACAATCACATGTCCTGAGCCACGGTATGGCGACGAAGGGTGGTCAGTTCCTTTCCGCACCGCCTTATCCTTCCCAAGCTAATGCCTGGTACTTATTTTACTGCTGGGTTCGCAGCATGAGTTTTCAGATTAATGGCCAAGGGAGGACTCGAGCCATCAACCCTCTGCTTCTTAGACCAGCTCTTCACCGATTGACCTAACTGGCCTCACCAAATAAACTTAATTTCCAGTCATTAAAGTTAAGCTCAACGTTAACGTTACCGGTATCTCTGCCTCCTCTACATCGTTCCAACATTCATGGCTTTCCCTTGCCATCAAGAAAACACTGATAGTGTGTGTGAAAGGCATAAAATTACGTACGAAAAGTCACTAATTACACCTGTTGTAGTGCCACTACATTTCACCGGTTTGTCGTTGCCTCCACACAAAGAAAATCATTTGTTTATAAGAAAGTAGTTAATAGGACGACCTTGAATGAGGAGAAGACAAGGTAATGTAAAGCTATGAAAACATGCCTCAAGACCCATGAAACAAAAGAATGTTACAATTTTATAGCAGAAAAGGGGTCCTTATTTTTATTCCTATATCACAGGAAACATTAAAAAAGCAATGGACGAGCTCGATTTTGGTCACTAGGGGAAATCGAAAAGGTTCGTTTGACGATCTTGCTAGAAATTGCAAGCTCAACTTTGCTTGCTACACGGAAAGGAATTCATTTCACTCTCGTATAACTCTCACTACAAGCAGGCGTTTTACAGTATTAAATCATTGCCTTCTTTTGATTCTTGTTGGCCTTTTGCCGTGTTTATATCCCTTATGAGTAGTGACTCCTAGCCTTGAATTCAAGAGCCTAATACATATGTTCACAAGAGATCCGTCGTGCTGCTTGTGATAAATTGCCCTCTCTTTATTGTCGTCTCTCAGCTACCATCTTCTGTCGCTCTGCAACTAGTTATTACGTTCCGTTAATCGCTCATGTAAATTTAAGGCATATCAAATCTATCTGACGCAGCCCATAGTCGCATTGCTGTGCAATTTGAAACTTCTACCAATGGTTAACCATGTAATCTTACAAACCCCCTAGGAACCCTTAGAGAAAATCCTGACCCTTCTTACTTACACCGATAATCAAAGTGTCACTAAGTAGCAGACAGAAAGTCAGTCAGCTCAAATATCGAATACGGAAATCTGGGAGGTCACCAGTGGCTCAAAGTAGACAATACCTATGATGTAGTACAATGATGGACAATAATAATAATAATTTTTAAACTTCTTCAATATATTTCCCTTTATATGATTACATAGCAGGACACTAGCTAAAATAGGCATATCCGTTGCTAAGTATGATACATTTAGCTAACATAAATACAACAGCAATAATGAAAATAATTTTTTTAAAACTCACGATGTATTTTATTCACATATATCTAATTACAGTCAAACACTCGCAAATATTTGGCATGTTAAACTGCGACTGCTAAAACAGATTTAGTTCACAAGAAAAAGACGACAAAAGCAACTACGACAAACAGCGACAACAATAAAAAACCCAAAAAACCAACAATAACAAAAAAACAAAAACAAACCAACCTTAAAAAACCTATTCAATTAGTGAATATGTAATGAAAATATAACGTAAGAAAAACTTTTACCATACAAGCAACGCTGGCTCAGGCCAGTTCTTGTCACGCCGACAGAAGATGTAATAACTACAACTTATGATACAACTAATTTTTTTCATGAGAAAATCAGATTCTGTCTGTAATAATGATAATAATAATAATAATGATAAAAATAATGATGATAAATTATTTTTTATAATATCATATTTATTTATTTCTTTGATAAACTACAATTTAGTTAATCGATTTACAGGCATATTCAAATCTACTTAATACAAGCAATAAGCAAAACAATTTAACTGTGAAACTATAATAACAAATTTGTGAAAAAATGTTGACTTGTTTAACAGATAAGAGAACTTTTAACTAAGACAGTCACAAAAATGTTAACATTAGGTAACAAAGTATTGATTACCAACTTAACATGTCTGGAGTGTTTCAGTCTGTGTCCTTACAACAGAACAAAAAGTATGTAGCTCGGATGCAACAAACAGATAGCTTCTTGGTGATGTAAAAGGATTCTCTTTTATTTATGGCAATACACTCAAGGAAGTCGTTGAATGATTTAGCTTCTTTTGCTAGTGTTCCAACAGCCCCCATACTCAAATTTACAAATTTCACTGCATATGATGCTCTTAGTTGGATACAGAGTTGATGGTACTTCTAACGCTTGCTAGTAGCATTAGCCTGGAGATTGTTTTCAAAGCCAACGGTACGTTCCAATACATACAAGCAGTCTATTTTGCGAATGAACATTTCTGGCCTTTCATGACCACCGGTGATTATGGATGGAGACTTGTAGCCAGGGATGTCAGCACAGATATCTAAATCTCTGTTTGAACATAAAAACTTTCCGAGGTTGGTATGGAAGAAATAAGGTCTCCAGTTGTACTTTCCTTCTTTGAGATGTTCAAAGCAACCAAAGACGACATGCTGGACAGTCTGGCAATTCCGACATGTTTTGCTAAGACTGCTATTAGATATTTTCTATCGTTGGAGATTTTTCAACGAGAGTTGCTTATGTAGCTAATGACAAAGTGGTAAATATTTTTGGGCTAACTATTTAATGCACCAAGCCAAACCCGAATGTGGTCTTTTAGGCCTTCGTTGAATAATGACCTCAGAACGATACCTTGAGTGTTCATTTTGTTTATTACTTTCAACTGTTTCAATTCTCTTATTTCTTTCGCCACGGATTTACTACTAGCGAATTTGTCATTCTCTATATTTTATCAAGAGAATCCTTCTCGTATAAGCATGACATTCGTTAGTTTATGCCGGTGATAACAGAGCCCGCGCAACGGTTTTGAAAGTGGGGGGGGGGGGGGCAAGATCACTTCTTACTCCAATCCTGTATTACAACTCTGTGAAAACACATTATTAACACTTCTACTTGCAAAAAAGTGGGGGGCCCTGCCCCCCGACCACCCCCCAGCTCCGCGGTCCCTAAATAACACTGATGCTGTGGTGTTCAGAAGGTAAAAGACCTTCTTGCTAATTAGGTTAGACATCCCTGGACATTCTCACCAGATCACCATTTGATTCGGTTGCTCATCAAATGGACTGCAACATAATCAAGTAGCAACACAGAACTATCTCAATGACGAGAAGTAAGAATTTAACACAAACCTTTTTCCGTAAACTATCTAATATCTTTACTTCGATTAAAGCCTGGTGGTGAAACCTGTAAAAATAAATTAAACACTTTCTAAATGGAATTATATCAGAAGACAACAAAAAGTAAAGCTTGGCGGCATATCATAGACAAAAGTCGTGACATCGCTAAGTATACTCTCTTATCGAAAGTAAACATTTGAATGCTTCTTACAGTTCTTACACATGAAACTTTTTATTTGCCGAGGTAGTTAGATGTAAGTTTCTAAGGAGATCCGAGGACGATCGGAGCAAAATAAATGAAAACTGAAACCCCCTTCTCAATAACTATGAGAAATAAAGACAAGCGATAGTCCTCCTGGTTTAACAGTACATTTGATTCGTGTGACTAAATCGCCTGCAATTAAACACATCTTGATATGGATACGCTTCTGAGAAGTGGGGCCTGCATTCTGGGAAAAGGGTTAATTAGGGAAACTCGACACCAAAAACAAGAAATGTAAGTACTTGTTCAAAACAAGACTTGACGGGTAGGCAAAAGCGTCTTTAGTGTTAAGGCATCAGATAAAAAGGCTACAAATGTATTACGCATGCTCCAAAACAAGGGGAACGTGAATTGAAGTGATCTTTATAAGAAAGGCCTGAGTTTGAGTGTAACGGTAAAACAAGTTTCACGTTTCAAAAAATCCAGATACCCAGCAGTTATCCAGTAAACAATAAAGTCAAGAAAAAGGAAAATTTATACAGAGTAGGCTAGAGTTGAGTACTGTAGACTAGAGCAACAGATAAAAATTTCTGAACTCAAGACTATCACATTGCTTGATGCCGCGTATGTTCGTGTAAGCTTTACTAGAGGCATAAAAAAGTTTTTCGAAAAATATTAAAGCGCTCTTCAATCGACGTACATCATGAAGTTGATTTACACGCTACTATTACCACGAAACGGAGATTAAAAATTTCGTTTAAACTTAATAAAATTTTGTACTCTTGCGGTTCGACCATATAAGAAAATAACTAATGATAACATGCTGCTACCAAAACGTGAAGGGATGTTAAAATTACAAGTAGAAACGGAAATGATTAAAGCTGGATCTGCATGGACTTCAATTTGAACACGATGGAAAAAGTTAGCCATACCTTTTTTTGTTTCGGATGATTTTAATAGCCACATACTCTTGCATCTTGTGATCAAAAGCCTTGATAACCTGTCCAAATGAACCCTTTCCAAGAAGATCAACGACCTCATATCTGTAGGCCAAATGGTCGTTCAATACTCGAATGTAACCACCGCTTTCATCATCATATCCTAAAATTTGGATAGTTACGGGAGTGTTACATGACAAAAAAAATTTACCAGACACATAGAATCTTACAATGCCATCAATTACAACCTTTCCTTTCAATGAATTTCACCTAATAATAACGACAAGTACAGTTTATCTATTGCTCCTGAATCTTTTCACAACTTAAATTTTCACATTTTCTCCTATCGCTAACACTACAAATACAAGAATAGCTTCTGTGTCTGGATTTATACGGGTGCGTATCGACAAAATATGGTAGATGAGGAACATGCCAAAATTGTAGCGAAAACGCTTGATAGCTGTACATATTTTGACCCCTAACAGCTTAATAATAGGGGCGGAGATTATTATAAATTTATTTACTGCGCCTTAGAAAAGTGATATTTTGCTAATGCATATTTCGTTTTCAAATGATTTTTGTACATCAAGCGTAATAGCCTCTCTATATAATGGACAAAACAAACAAACAAAAATACTTGAGGAAACAACAACATATCACCACCGAAATTCGAAGCAAAATGAAGCAGAGATGTCGGTTTACTAAATTGCGCACAGCTTCTCACTTTTCTCCTGTAGAAGTTTGGGAGTTAGGACAGAGACTAGAGAATAGAACTAGAGTCATTTTATCTTATTTCTCGATAATATATTCTGCTTTTATATACGTCGATGATAATGTTTCAGAGACCGTCTACCAAATTTGTTCTAAAATACAAAATAATTATGAAAAATTATTACTTCATATTCTTATCGTAATATGGCAAGCATAGGAAGTGGTTTAATGTTACGTTTGTTTCTTTCAAAGGTATATTTGCTACATATGGACAAGTCATTATCAAATGGCTCTTAACAATGCAAATGTGGCTGACATATGGATATTATTGGCATCTTTAGGAAAAAGTGTCAAACGCTTTATAAAAGACAGGAGAGGAGAGTTTATCCCTGCGAAACAGCTGGAAAGGCAGATGAGTTCCTTAGCACGTGTGATTAGGAAGGATTGCTAGGAATAATTTTGGCTGATGAGTAGGATGAATGGTAAGAGTGAATGGGGCGGGTCAAGATTATCATATTGAGGCCTAATCATCACCGAGCAGAAGATCGTAACATCTGGGACTGCCTGAGGCAAACGCAGCGTTGCCAGATCGGGGCAATAAACGAAGTGGTGAACAAAGATCCATTGTTTTCATCTCTGCATTCCATGCTTGGGTGACAAAGCTCATGAACAAACCTGTATTACTAGGTAAAGGCAGGGTGGAGAAATAGGACAAGTTTGTTTTCAGAGAAGGCAATACCGGATATGGAACTTCACGAGTGAATAGTCATGCTATAAGAAACATAGCGCATGCGTAAGACATAACTTGAGATCCGATCCTGAAAACCTCAAGTATCACCTTTTTCGCTCCCTGGCACACTGATAAGGTTGATATGGTCTGCAAGGAAGGCTGCAGTAAGAACCCAAGTGACGATCATCAAAATAGTGTACAAAAAGGATCGTCTTCGACTATTGAATGTATCATTTCCAAAATCTACCAACGATGCAAACGTCAAGCTAAGGGACTGATTATTCCAAGCTGGTGTCTTTCGACAAAAAATCAAGCATAAATATCCCTATCTCATTTAAGACTTTCTCGTTCATTGACAGTCTGCGAGAGCAATGTCTGTAAGTTCTCTTTTGTCACAACAGCATTCCTACACATACATACAACAATATTTGCAGGCCTCAGCTTCCCGGGCAGCGCTGCAACATTCAACTAGATACAAATAACTCCACATTAATACACATTCCTGAGATTACAAAGAGTCCTTCGTGTTAAATCTACCCAGACCACTACTTCGGCGTGTTGGGCTTTGATTCTAGAAACGTCCACATGACTGTGTGAATACAGTAAAATGGCTGATCGACCTTTATTGAGAGCCTGGGAAACAGTCTCACCTCGAAAGTGGAAGTTCTGATACAGCGTAAGAAATTCCCTGTTATATCACAGGGGCAGGGGTCGGCGGGGGTTCGGTGGCGATATATCAACATATTCGCATATTTTCATGCATAAGCTTTCTAAGATCTGGTTTTCGAGTATTGGCTTTGATTTTATGCGTCAAGTGCAATCTACGTACACTACAATCTACATTGTTGTGCGATGGAAAAGTCTTTGAGCATGCTCCGACGCAGTGAGTTACACTTTCTATTTTCATTTGAAGATAAAGTTGATGATATTAACGGGTTAGCAAACAGTGACAGTCAATCAACAGTTTGACGCTGTGTTACGAAAGGCAGTCGGGTCTACTTATCTTCACAAATGTCCCAAAAATGTGGGATTTCTCGTAAATGAAATACGAGGTTTTGACTACCGGACTGCTGTCCATTTGTCAGACCCTCTCCTTACGTAGTATGGCTGTTGATCAGGCTACCCTTAGAAACATCAGCATTTCTATGTCAACTTGATAAGAGGTACACGTTTATTATCCTCTACTACCTTATTGCGCTAAATATATTAGAAGATGGCGTTACAAATAGCGAGGTGTTTACACCCTGTCATTAGTCATGTCTTTCCATCACTTAAGCGGCATCAATACTTAATAACATAATGGCCAAAAGCCTTCACATCTCCGAATTCATTTCCTTTCCTTTACAAATGTCCATTGCTATTATTTAGCAATGCTAACGCGACATTCATCACGCACAGGTAATTTCTCTTCAGTACTAACTATTGTCACAAAAGATAAAAAGATACCGACCCATAATACTTTGCGTAACATACGCAGGCATCTAACAGGTCAAAGTAGTCATAATGGATTACAGATTTTCGAAGAAAGTGAGAGGTTTTATGGCAGAATTCTGTCTTTTAAATGCTTCCAAATTCAGTACCCAGCCACACACTAGCAATCATGAAATATGTATTTTCTTCATAAACATTAGTCCGAAAAAGTTAATGTGGATCGAACCCGGGACCTCTTCCATCATAAATGCCGACTCAACCACTGCAATAAATAGTGTAACAGTTAAGTGGACAATACATGAGGTCAATTCCGAATCCATATCAACAGCAACAATCTATTTTTTTGTGTTTCGCTTAACGCTGCATCAGTGTCACTTCCATATCATAGGAAACATATTCTATCAATCAACATGAATACATTTGTTGCTGATTAGGGTCGAACCCGGGGCCTATTGCACAGAAAACGCCGACTGAACCACAGCACTACATAGTGCGATAGTTAAGTGCTCTAGGAAGCTTTGAAATCTCCTCCTCACCATAGACACGGCCCCATGTAGTTTTTGTTATGGAAATTAAGGAGACGGGCATTCCAGAATCCCTTAAGATGGATTGAAGCCGTGCTTTGATTGCTCAGCGTTGTAACATAAGTGTTTCGCCGTACACTTGATGAAGGCGCGAAGGACATAAGTTACTATGGTGAAATTAGCCACTGGTAGTAAAATTCAGTGAGTAGATCACTCAAACTGATATTGGCGGGGAGAAGGAGGTCCAATCAACGATATTCAATGACATAAGCATACTACTTCATGTATTAAATGTCTTACTTCAGAAATTATTACTTCTTCGATAAACGTTGTGCATCAACTAGACAAGCGCAGTGCAATGTTTACGATTCGCTCAAGTGATAAAAACATGTTATAAACATCTCAGTCGATGCTAATACACAGCTATAAAGTGGTGTCCGACTGGACAAGCTGATCATTACCAGTTCAAACACCTGTTTTCCTTAAGTAACAAGTTAATATAAAGAAGCTCCTTACCGTTGTTCAGCGGGGCGCCAGGTACACCCTCAAGCTTTTTGCCATTTAAGCCAAGAAACCAGACTTCTGGAAAGTCTAAAATTTCTGCTTGTTCGAAAGTAGTTAGTTTGTCACCAAAGTGTTTTATTGACGCTGAAATGCAACGAAAAAAAGCATGCTTTGCAATAAAATGAGGCAGAGTAGGTCATGTTTAGTAAGCAAAATTGTAACTGGAACGGAATATACTCGGGTGCTTGAACTCACAATAGAACGATCGAGTGCACTTGTGAGGCCGTCATGCTGCATCAGTTAAAATGCCAGCTAAATTTCGGGATGTCGGTTCAATAATGGAAATGAATTCAGGAGGAAGCGTTCTTGCAAAGTCAGCTCATAGCTGCAGCAAACTCAATTCCATAACCGAGCCGCATTTAATTCTGTAAGACGTTCAGTCCCTCTGTGTGAGAATTAGGCCCAAAATCAGTCATCTACAAGAAAGATCAGCAATCTTTTGGCATACTTTCAAACCAGTTCTGTTAGTTAGGTCATCAAATCATGTGAATCCCTGCTTTCCCTTCACACAAAATTTTATCTGATCAGGAAAGTCACAGTGTGCTACATTGAAAAGAATGGACATTACAAAATGAGCGGTAGTAAAGGGCTCGAAAGGAAATGATGAGGAATCGAGATGTGATAAGCTTTTCGTTGCCTGTGTTGCATGCCATAAATTACCTCGCCTTATCACTGAACATGTATTGTACATTATTGGCCAGTGTGTCTCATCGTACTAAATTCTGACACCTCATATGAACATTGGTCATTACATAGCGAGCTACTCTTCGCTAGGTACCCTTCCCCGCTTTCTATGAAAGATTTTTACACAATCTTGACAAATTCTGAGAAAAATCTCATGGAAAACCAGGGGAAAAGTCACTCCCATTTTCCAACTGGCAGACCTTGTGGTGATCGCCAAAGCCAAGCTAGAATTGACCAATCGGATATAACTATTATAAGGCAATCGCTGCAACGCCTTCCAGTGTCGTAGATAAAATTTTCCATAACTAAAATATCTTTCATTGAAAATATCACCATTATTGTTATTTAACTTTTGAAAAGGGCTTTATTGCTCGTTCGCATTATTCAAAATGAAACAATGTTAACGTTCTCCCATAAAGCGAAGGAATATTCTAGATGTGCTCGGCACGGTTCCAATCAGTTGTTTAAAAAAAATGTTGAGACAAAGCTATTTCGTAAATGAGCTCGAGAAACGACGGCCAACAAGATCGTCTCAGACACTATGTTAAAAACATCTGCTCTAGTTCCAGACATGACGTCTACCATGAAATGGTTGCACCATATTTGAGTTTTCTTCATTCCTTGATTATGTTCCAGCCAGTGACAGACACTTGGCAGATTATTGGCTATTTACGAAGCCGAACATTGATCTGCCCAACAAAGTCGTGACCGACGTTCCTACCATGGGAGTACAGTCCATGCCTATATGGCATAATTTACCAATCGGTCAGTAATCTTCAAACTACAAAATTTCCTGATAAAGGTAAAAATTGTTATAGATTAAAAACCTTTCTTTATAATATTAAACTTACAATATTCTGGGATGTCCACTACCCCTTTCCACAAATATTCGCCACTGTACCCAAGAAGGGTAATATTGTTTCATCTTGTAGCTTAAACCAATTCATTTCAACCTTATTGGCTCCCGGCTGCCTCTATAATCAGTTGCACAAATCTAAAGTCTGCCGAAGTTAGTTGATCTGCTTGGTGGGTGTCAAATTGCTAGTCGTTTCAAATCTTTAGAAACTTTAAATTGCTAGTTTTTATTAACGGTTTTTTCTAAACAGAAGGGAGATTTTGCAAGATTTGGGCAAAATATAAAAAAAAGATAAAAAAACAATCGAAGGAATAGAGAGCCCAATTATGGCTAATAACGAAAGCTGATTGTCCTTGGGAGAAGGTTTGTCGGGGAATATCTTTTATCACCGCTGACCTTTAACATGGAAATTCCTCAACAAAGACCCTTCAGGATCTACAGGTAAATTTCAGCATACTCCATTTCAAGTCATCTCCCCATAACAGATAGAGGAACAAGTGCCGAAAGTTTATCAAAACATCTACTAC
>JAAAKL020015886.1:0-11283 GCA_010016065.2 Carybdea cf. marsupialis auct. non (Linnaeus, 1758)
CGAAGTTTATTTTATCGAAATATATATTGCATCATGTTAAGTTAAGAATACATTAGGACAGAACACTCTACTGATTAAATGGGTAAAAGAGAAGAACAAAGAACACCCAGAAAGACATTGTTATTATCGACATTACATATATCACCTTAACATCATCATGGAGTTTACTGTTGAAAAACTGATACCCGTGCCGGGTTTCGATCTACGGCCTTCCGTACTGCAGGCCAGCGTGCTAACCACTACACTACACAGGCTCGCTCTCTTTAGGCATACCACGTTCATCAGGCAATACACTCCGTGATACCATGACTACACAGTGACGTCAACCTGCACAATGCAAACATTCATTACAGGAAGGTGACGTCACAATGACCAACGTCCAGCATTTACCATTATCATCATTATCATATTCAGCAGCAATAGCATCATCATCGGTCTCATTATCATTTTAGTCCCTATCATTATCATCATCAGCATAACCCAACTGCTGTACCCTATGCTCCTTTCTTTTTATAATCGTTCATTTCTCACGCGGTGCTTCATTGTAACATCAACTATTGGGCGTAAAAGATTTGCAAGTATGAAGATGCTGCTTTATTCTTCACACTAAACTTAGTCGTGCGGCCGACACAGTCAGCCTCTCATTGATAAGAAAATAGGTAAAGAGCAATGGTGCAATTTATGGAAAGCACGTGCTCTTGTGGTTAGTTGAGAACATTTTCTTGCTGGCATAAACTACGCCTGGGGTCAAAGCACGAAACATTTCTCTATGGTATCTTTAGTCTGGTTTTTGAATCTACGAAACGTTAACAAGCTATGTTATTTTTCAATTTCATTGTTATGGTTCCAAAGATTTTCAACTTAAAAAATGCGACAATTTTGTCTTGATAGTAAAATCAACAACGTCTTCAGGGTAGCCGTCAGAAAGAAAACTTTTATTTTTACAATCGGCGTTCTTTGTTAGTTTACTGAGAGGCGTCTATGTAAAACAAGCAACCAAGACATGTTAAACAAAAAAGCCCAACAAACACGAATACAGAAAGTCACATCCAAATTTTAACGTTGCTGAATTCAAAAAATATAAAATAATAATAAAAAAATAGAATTCAAAATCGTTTTTTTCAACACGTTTGGAATCATTTTTACTGCCTAAATGAAAGTGCCTGCTAAGCTGTTAAACTTTTGTACAGCCCCTGTGACTTGCTGTTGCATTCTCCCCCATCTAACTCTGCTTAAAGTCCTTTAAACCTCGATGGAGATGGATGTGGGCAATGATACTGCACTACGTGAGGGTAAGTAAAATGATCCTTATCAACACTTAACTCAAAATTCAATAAATGCAGATCATTTCTTTAATTACTACAACGCACTTGAAAACTACGACCCCTCTATGTTTTCAAGAGGCCAGCAAAACATTTCCTTTCCGATAGTGTACTTATAACTGAGAAATTTTGCAGCTTATTTTTGGTAATATCATCTCAACAGTAGCTTTAAATTCTACAATAGACCATGCAGTTCATATGTAACGTCTCTCTATTTCTGTGTTCGTGAACATGTTCTTGTCAATGTGCAAAGCATTTATCCTTAAGGCCACAGTTTAATCTTGCCGTCTGAAACAGGGTATTAGTGGTGAACATGAGCATCCATGCAATCGCTGTAATTTGCACAAGAAAGGAAACTTTAGCTGCTTGTCAATATTTGGTTTCAGAATTATAAGGTGTGATAATCTATCTTGACAATTTCAATTGCAAGTTAGAACTGCAAAATTGGGAAATTATCCAATCGTAACAGTTAAGTGTTCCGGCTATTCATTCACACATCATTACAGGTCATTTTGCTAGTGCTAACAATGTGGCTGAAAGGCAGATTTTGGTCATGGAAAACAAAAGTATCCAATACAGAAGCAAATTTAAGACGTGGATGTAATTTATCACCTGTCTTCAGTTAAAGGAGTTGATTTTTGGAAATGGGATGGCAGCATGGCTCTAACTTGTAGAGACATTTGAAGGGTTATTAACACTTGCTGCTGAGCTGGATCTCAAATCGTCTTAGCTGACTGTTTTATCCTTTAAGACGGTCATGATACCAGGGATAAATGAAGATGAAATTGGAGAACAATGACCCATTGATGGTCTAGAGTTTTATCGGTAACTGTGAGAACAACTGATGGGTTTTTTCCAGAGAGTGTAAATGCAGAACAGCAGTCTACATAAGCAATCATTTATGCCCCTCGCATCTATCAACACTAGAGATGTACTATTGGTAGTTTGCATATCAAACAGGCTGACGTTCGTTCAAGTTAAATAGAGTGTGCGTTAATTGCTTTTTTATGTCAGTGAGTTGACATAGCCCCACATAGATTACATAAAAAGCGCAGAAAAGCCACTCAGGAAACAGGACTTTTTGCTGGGCTTTAACATAATAGGCAAACAAATGCCTCTTTAAATCTTAGATTTGTCACAACAGCAACTGAAAATAAATATCAAGTGCGATGTATACCTTAGTAGCTTTATTATACACAAATAAACATAAACATGGTTGAGAAAGCACCAAAGATGGTAAGACAAAGGAGATGGTGCTGTGCTGCCAACGGTGGTGAAAAATAACTTTTAACGATTTCTAGATCGACAGACACAATGCGATAAAGCTAACACAGTAAGTAATCCCATTGTTGGGTATTCTCAAATTTAATTTTATGACAAGATGGCGCACTTCTGTCACTAAGCTTAATTTTAGGAATTACCCAAGTGAGTCCGAGCGCGTTTTAGTCTGAGGCTACGCAAATCCACAGGCCCTTGCATTTCAATTCCGGGAAGAAGAACGAGCGAATCGCTCAAATAAATCTCGTAGAAAATGATAGTAGGCGAACTTAAGTGGAAAATTACCCCAGACTGACAAACAACTATCGACTACCTCAAGCCACAAAAATTATTTTAAATACTACATTAATTGGCCCACAAGGTGAAAAAAGCTCAACAGATAAAAAGTGGTACACTTTAATCTTCCATTTACGAGAAACTCTCAATTGTAAATACTCAACAAGGGCAATACGTACACTCGTAGGAGTGCTTTTCAAATAGATGTAGTAAAACTAATTACGAGCCTCTTAAGCATTTCACAAAAGCGTTCTTTTTTAGATTTACTTACCACACAGTACTGCCTACTCGCAGAAGCTGGTAGACGGCAATGAATGCTAATTAAAGTAAGATGAAATGATTTTATATATTCTGTGGCATCGCAGATCTACGCCGGAGGCAGAAGATTTATTCATTATTAAACGTCATACAGGACGTGGACATGTCTATTTTTAGATACAATGTTATCATCATGTATCATGTTCATATCAACAATGAGCACAAAAGGTAAAAAAAGAAATGTTGATAAGCTGGTAGACCTACGGCCATGAATGCTAATGAAAGCAAGATAAAATGATCTTACATCTTCTGTGGCATCGCAGATCTACGCCGGAGGTAGACAATTTTATTTATTATCAAACGTCATACAGGACGTGGACATGCCTATTTTTATAACCACCGTTCTTATCATGTATCATGTTCATATCAGCAATGAGCAATAAAGGTTTAAAAAGAAATGTTGATATCAGCTCAAAATGATGGATACATTCCCCCGTCGATACCGACGTATGAGAGCTCAACCGTTCGATCAGCTGAGCAAACTTCCTCTGTGAATTAAAGTGAAAGTGGCTTAGTATACCACAGTCATTTGTCCCCTTCACGTGTTCTACAGGCATGCTCAGCATGACACATGTGTGACAAGGCTCCAAACACTGGTGTAATCCATCGGACGGGCTTCTTGAGTTTCCGTCTGTCAAAGCTTCGCAGTACTGGAATCAAACCAGGGTCGGTGGTTTTATCAAAGCAATCTGTTTAGACCCCACAACCACACGCTCAACTTGGATATAGAGAAAGCCAATGTACAAAGCATTAAAAACATTACCAACATGAAAACATTACAAGTTTAAAATTTGAGACTAATAAGCGTATTGTTCCTCATAACGTCTCAGGTATTTCTTAAAGTCTGTAAGACTTTTGGTTTGGCAGTTCATTAAAAAACTTTGCACCTACTGAGCAAAATCAGATTTTGCTAGCTGACGTTTGATTTGCGGTACTTTGTTACTGATGCATTTTTTTACTTAAGTTAATGCATTTTTTCCCCCATATAACTGAATTTGATTTTTGCCCGTGATGTTGCTTGTTCAGCTGTCCAAAAAACATATTTTGTCCTTTTCTGATCTGCTCATATTTATGTTTGTTGTGCAATTTTACTACGTTTTTGGAATAAAATTTCATTGGAACTTTGAAAAAGTTGTCAATGTAAAACTCTAAGTACATGTAGGCCTAGTGTTTGCCCTGTTTGAAAACAATTTTATAAAGTTAAGTATATAGGAATCAAATTGTTCTATACGGATTCAATAACAGAGCATTCTCAAAGCAAACTAAAGAATAAACATCATTGTATGAACGTCTGAATTTCAAGGAGCAACTTTTGCATTGTCTAAATATCTGTATGAGTACACTAATAGCAAACCTTCAAACGATATGTCTTTCCGCGCTGCTGCTATTGCGTCATTGTCACATTCAAGGATAGGTTTGCAGGATAGGCAGTCCAGCTGTGCTGATGATTAAATGATAAAAAGAGAAGCAGTTACAGTTAGGAATGTGATTCAAATTAAAAATGATGTTAAAATCTATCATTTAAGTCTACATCACTGACGCAGAGTGAAAAAGGAATCTAGACCATAGATCAAGAACTGGATAATGATTACTTGATTATGAAAGTGCTAATAAGCGGAGCAACCAAAAGTCAAGAAAATTCAGTAAGTATCCCAAAAAGTTAAAAAACGTCTTCTCCGCTTAATAAGGTAAAAATGAAATGAAAAACAAGAAAAGCTATTGTAAAACCTGGACTTGCTATACCGCTGGTGGAACTTTAAGCGTTATTATACACGTCCCATGGATCTCGACACCAAAACAGAGCCGGAAAGGACCACAATTGAGTTTGCATATCCTAAGGTAAAGCGGTTGATCTTTGTTTTAACCCTTGCAAACTAAAACTGAATCTTGAGGAGAGCCTCGAAGAATGACATTACCCAAACATTATTGTTATCTTATCAGGAACACACATTTCTTCGACGGCGTATGGGAAATTTCTGTAACGTTTGCCTATGTCAGCGTCTAAAGGAGCGCAATTTTCTGATGATATATCAATAAACATTTGGTGAGAAACCTAAAAAGCAGCCTAAACAACGTTTGCAAGTATATCTTAGTTTGCCAAAATTTGGCACATTGCAATACAAATAATTAACTCTAATTGTAGTTGTTGTTGTAAAATAATCGCTTTAACTAATAATAACAGATTATATCTACATTTTATATGATGGATATATGAAGATCGCTCGCTTCGTATATTTTGGTTTCTGATAGATAAAAATAAGTTAAAAGTTAGAAAAATTTAAATTTTAGAGGTCCATTTTCGTGTCGCCTTGCTAATGATTCGCGTCAGTATGTATCAGTTGTTAGTATTCACTGTTAGGTCTTTGAAGTTAATTCCGTTAGCTTTGCGTTTGTTGTCATAAATAGGATCTCGTTCAACTAACAGTACGTGATTTATGAATGAGCCCGTTTGGTGCTTTAATTGTAATAGCCACAACCAGTCGCAAATCAATAAATCACATGAGTAACCACTCTGGCTCTAGGGCGAAGAAGACAAAGAAACTGCCAAAATAGCCGTAGTAAACAGCCAAAGAAGCGTGCTTGAATAAAACTAGACAGTGCCTGTCTTGTAGTGACGCATTAATGATGTTTCACAACTACTATGCTCATATAAAATAAATCTAAGTAAACCGGAGCCATTCCTATACAGATTCCATCGAGGAAAAATCAAGATGAAAAAGAAGAAAATCAAGGAAGGCTTGGCAGAAAATGTCATCACAAACTGTCCCTTACGAGATGGTATCAGTATTGAATTCGACTACAGAGCTGTAGACTCGGTGCAGTCAGGTCAGGAAGGCTCAAAAATCATCTAGGTCTACTTCTGAACGTTCGCTTTAAACTTATAGAAAATTTTGCAGGAAACTCTGAAATCAGATATACATCTTTTTCTACTTAAGCCTTCTACATTGTACTGCCACACACATGGTGAAAGTAAACGCTTTTCACATAAATTTAGAATATTAGTCTATACATGTAACTATATTTTAACGCTATTGAGAAACCAGGAATATCTCCGCCTTCAACAGTATTTTTGAACTTTATAATCAAAGTTATAATCGTCAAAGCAAGAGTCTTAGATAGTTAAATATCCAGATGATTTCATTTTTTAATGCAAATAAATTAATGACAAAAATAAACATTCTGTCGCACGTTGCTATCATACAGTGAAGCCATGCGATGTACCTTATGGCCGTAAGCTACAGGCCTCACTGGTCACAGGCCACCTACCTATCCATCATGTAAGTTATTATATATACTTAAAGACAAGGATGCGTTACAAGGGTCAAACAAGGTCGCGTCACATCACCAGCTTTTTCAAATTATGCGGGGAAACCATCCTAAGAAACGTTGACCGAATTGGAGAATGAATACAAGTCAACGGACAACGGATAAATGATCTAAGATGCGCAGACTACACTGTTTTTCAAAACGAACGAGAACCTGGATAGTCAAAAGAAACCAGATCAAATCCTGTAGATCAACTTTCAAGGTCTAGTGGCCTCCTTTCACTAGTCATCTCGGGTGGCCGCAGGAGAATACGGCATTCTAAACGAGCTTTCAATCGCAGGTGGTCACTATTTACAGACTTCAAACTAGACATTAAGATTAATGTGGTACTAGGAATGGCGGATGCGAATCGTGGACCAGGACAGCAATGACTCATAGACATGTAGAGATGGCAGACGTATGGTTCTGCTAGTGCATGCTCCGTACATCCTAAGTGGATAAGATGGCCAATGACCACATTCTCTTATGAGTAGCGCAAAAAAAGTGTAATGGAAGACTGGATCAAAACTCGACAATGAAAGTATATCACAAAAAGAGTGCTATAGTATGTCTTCGTTATCGGAAAAATAACTGAAGAGAGGGAAAAGGAGGTCAATGGCTGCCAACTTCGTCTCCGTGAGGTGCAATGACATCAAGCACCTTATATACATCAGAAGTTGTAATTCGCAGGTATGCTTATCAGAGGAAGGGGCATTTAAAAACCAATTTAAAACGTGTAATGTCAGCAGCTCTCGATCCTCTAACCTTAGATAAATTTTAAGATTTATTTTAGCACGGCGTAGCTGAGACAGATGGGAATTGAATCAATGGGCAAATTTTTCAAGAGTTGCGAGGAGACATTCTTATTTATCTAGACATGTTTACAGAATCTCACTCAAAGAAGAATATGAAAGAAATTAAAGCGCGACACAAGAGAAGCAAGAGATTCTTTGGGCTATCATCAATTCCTTGTAGGAAGTAATTAGTGAATGCCGAACGTGGTAGAGTATGTTCTTCTTGATAAACAAGCCAACGTACTCAATTCTTAAAGGTTTTTACATATAGTGTTACGGAGTAGCCGAAAAGGTTGGAACGTCTAGTGGCGGGAAGCGGACTAAACAGTAACGAGTCAAATACGATGATTACACTTACCATAAATTACTATATTCCCGCGACATACAATAATCAGTTATTTACTTACATAATAGTTTTCTTAAGAATGTTAGTTTATGACGGCTTTAGGCTTCAATAATATTCGATGAGAAACGATCTCTTTCTGGGTTTCATTTGATCTTCCGTGTAACGGAGTAACGATTTCCAAAAGGCGAAATGAGTGTTTGCTTCAGGAGACACATCCGAGAACTTTAACCGTAGGTATCTTCGGGCCTCTCAAGACTAACTGTCTTTATACAGCTTTGCGAACATCATGGTCTTCTAGTATTTTGACTGGGACTCCGTTTTCTTCTCACAAGCAAAATGACGTGAGTGGCAGACAAACCCAGAACTGCACCTTAGTCCTTGGCGTATGCCAACTTGAACAAATGCCGTCATAGTCTTTGCCGTCTTGTATAATTTTCCTTTTATGATGAATTAGCCGTCATAGTTTAATTTAACAAACACTACCGTATGACAATAGTGAAACTATTACCTCCTCTCACCGTTCGCACAAAGGTATCCTTTTAAGGCTACTTAGTTTGCAAGTTGTCGTGTCTCGAAGTCAGGTTTGTTATCCGCAGTTGATTTTTAAGAAGGAGACAAATAAGAGAGAATTGTTTCAAAGCTCATACCGATATAGAAGCACCTTAACATGCATTGTAGTGATAAGGGATGTGACAGGCAAAATGATGGCAAGCAAACTCCCGGGGATTTTACCTATTGACTAGCCTCATTGCCAAGTATCTAAACATCGATCAAAACACTTCCATTCAATGGTATCAGATAGTCAATAACCTTACACCTTGGCATAGGTCGACATATTTCAGCGAGCGAGACCGTTTACGTGTTCAGAACACATAACTATCTCAAGGGTTAACACGAAAGTTCAGAACAAGACGAATAGTATTGTTTGGCCTTGAAGTTGAACCGTATGATAAAGGATAAATGATAAACGCCTTGTTACCTATATAGTTTGTTTTAAACTTTGTAATCAACAAACTATATGGATAAACTAACTATATGGACAAAAATCAACAGTTTAACCTTCATTCTCGACCTTGTTACCTGTAATGTCTTAACCAGGAAGGAAAGAAACAATGCCACTGATATAAATAGAAAAAACTAAAGGAAACTAATTACCTCGAGTCAACTAATGCCTGTAAATACACAAAATGTAGTACTATCGTCAGTAGTGTCATCATAGGGGCAACGTCCTCCCGGCAATTGTCAAGAAAGTCATCTTTTCACCTGTATCATGACTCTATCAGCAATAACATGGGCTTCTTCATAACATCTTCACGTAGGCTGAAATACACTCTTAAAAGTCCCTGTGGTCTTACGGTTTATTTTACGGTAAAAACTTGGTACTGTGTATGGGATCAATTATTCTCCTGGTGACGCAAGGAACTTGTTGTTTTGACATTAGCAACTCAAAAAGCACTGGGAGGACAGATCCTTCCTTGACAAATTCGTCGGTCTCACTTCTCAGCCACTTTGACGGCTGAAAACTAATAATTTTTTCCGACGATAATCAAATGAAGAAAAGTCGGGGATATTGCGTGCTACATATTCTGAACTGATGGAATACCTCACAATTCGGTCTGCAGATGTTAGCAAATCAGGAATGATTTGTAACGGATATTATTCCAGCAGTAAAAGTGACGCAGAGCTACTTATTTTTAAGAAGAAGAGTTGGTAGAAGGGCTAACTGCAGGCAGATTAAAGGATCCCAACAGATCGAAATACGAAAAATTATGATGTTATCTATTGTCGCGATGCGACATGACACTAAAAGTATTAGGCCTATGAACTCCTTACTTCAATCTGTAGGAAAGTGCATGCATGTATGTTGGAGGCCTCAAGCAGATGAATCAAGATTTTTTTAGTTTTCGCTCATCTTGTAGAGATCAGATTTCCACCTGGTCATGCTCTTTATGCCTATAAGAGTAGGGCCTGGAAATTTTATTCTGATGCACAAAATTAAGTAGATGTTACTCATGCTGCAGCATAGTACTGTAGTGACATGATTTACATTTTAAAAACTAATTTAGTATTATCGTTGCCGAGTTCATTAGTATCCAAAAATTTTATAGGCCTAATCTTCGGTCATCACTAAGACGACTGTTGCCAGTATTAATTCTTGAATGTGGAGGAGCAACTTGAAATCAAACGCTTAGGCAGAGATGTACCTTAATTGACAAGGTAAAGGTGTCGAAAAAAAATTAATGGTGAATAGTATGGAACTTGTATTTGATGAACTAGATGCCCTTAGTCATGGAAGGCTTCACGACGTCTTTACTGCTTCTTCACTAGATAGCGTCTTAAAGGAATGTATGGATAAAGCGACTTTAATTTAAGACACAAACAAAACAATCCAAAATGAACTCCTTAGCATAATACATCAACACCTGAAGAACAAGATAAGGGAAGAGTTAGAGACTCTAATTTCTTGGCTGTCATAAGTGATGATACATCAGATGTATCAAATGAGGCTGATTTTGTGCAGATGATACTGCAGACACTATACTGAAAGAATATTACCAAGTGCTTAAGATAAAGTGAAACTCGTTTCCCAGGCTATGATGGAGTTCAGTTAAGGCGAAGTATCCAATGGCACATTATATTCAATGTTATGCTCATCCGTTGAAGCAGATATTGCAACAAACCCTGTGTAGTATAACAACACTTTGAATTTTTCTCGAACTTGCAAGGTTTAAAAACATTCTTTTTCATTCACCTAGAAGGCTTAAAGTTCTTGTTGAAAGTATTGTGAGAAGGCTTCCAGTCACTAACTCGATGGAATTTTTGTCTGTTCTAATGTAGTGTTCTAATTATCTAGTGAAGAATTTGGCTAGAGAAAATATTACTGTAGATGAAGCCAGTGGTCTTATTAAATTACTTAAGAATGAAAGGTTTGTTTCTTTGCTCACATTCTTAATTTCTTAAATTCTGTCATGCCACGTGTTCAGGTGTTATATTCTCAGTTGCAAAGGAAGACTGCAGATGAAGTTTATTTTTTGACAAATCCCTGGAAGACTATGTTCATTTGGTTCAGATGGATTGAGACCAGACAGTGAGTTAAGAGGCTAAAAGTAGATACCTCAGAATATGATAGAGTTATCAAGGAGGCCTGTGACATCTTAATATCCCAATGTTGTACATACTTTCAATTCAGGAACCATTAAACATCTGGCAAATACTAGATGATTAAAATTTCTTAGTGTGTATGGAAAAATTTCCTTTAGAGCCATTTGATTCCCCTACGTGAGTTTGGACCAGATCATTTTACAAATATCTCTACATTAAGGTCAAAACTGACTGTAATACAAAAGCAGCTAAATTCCCTTTCTTTTTAGACCAAACAGGCAAAGTTGCAAGTAAATCTGCATACATAGCTTGGGATCAACAGACATTCTGATAAGTCGGCAGTATATTTTTATATTACCGCAAAGGTTAGAAACAGAGTCTTCGATTTCTGATACTAAAAAGGAAAGATTCTACTTCAAAAGCTCTTCCTTAAGAAGTTCCCATATCTTTCACTTTAGTTTTCCTTCGATCACCGACAAGCAGGCCCGTAGCTGGCAGCATATTGCGAGGGGGGGGGGCACAGTTCCTCTATTTTATAACA
>JAAAKL020015887.1:0-11283 GCA_010016065.2 Carybdea cf. marsupialis auct. non (Linnaeus, 1758)
TGAATCTCAAAAATCTCTGGTCAAAACTCTGTTAATATTCCTTGGTTCTTTAAGTTGGGAACCAGCATTAAATGATACGGTTTTGTTAGAGCGATTCAAAACTATGAAACGTGATATCTCCGTGTTGGGAAAGATCATCACTCTCAATTTTGGCCATTAACCTTCTCACTAATAGGGTAACATGAAAATTGCGTTTTTCTCCCTTAATTCAAAAATGTTCAAAATCGTGACGTCACACTTTCCCACCGCATAATGAAGTGAAAATGTATCGCTTGCATTTTTTTCCAAAGAAAAGAAAGCATGTTATGAAAACCTTCACAAAATTGTTACTCGAAATTATCCCTTGAATATTGAAGTGAGTTTGATGATTCTCGTCGGAAGTACTCTTACGATATAAATCATGTAATATTGTACTACTATATAACGTATTGTACTATATAAATCATATATAATGCAATATGAAAGACGATTACAAAACTACATTTTGTTCCTCTTCAACAAAATGACCAGCTTGTTTTGACTTCAGTTCAATAACTATTTGAAAATAAATTACTTCCTTTTCGTTTCAGAAAGATTATTCGCTTCTTCTGTTTATGCCTTTGTCCGTGTAGGCTTCAGTTTCCGCTTAATTAACTCGGATTTGGACGCCAATACCTCTCAATGAGGCCACCTGCACTTGACAGTCTGTAGGTAGCCGTTCGTGCACATACTATTTATGATTCCTGTCTCGACCTCAAAACGTAAAAGCAAAAATTGATAGCGTAAACCGTTTCAACTTTTAAGTCTTTAACTTTTTCTTCGTCACAATTTCCCTCTGAAACTTAAAATTGGCCATATCCTGAAGTAGCCATTTGTTAGCTTCTTTCTACTGTTGTACAAGACAGGGAAGAGCAAAAACCAATTTACAGTTAGAAATTCTCATTTCAAGTATTTTAAGGGTACAAAGTTTTACAATCTCAGCTAAGGACTGAATTTAAAGGTACTTATGCAATGGTACTGATATGATTCGAGACAGTAATTTGAAGTTCAGTAATTGGTTTTAACTTTGGTATGATAAACGCTTCCATGTACCCTTCTTGAGGAAACCAGCTTGGCTATAGTCTTATTTGTACAATACAAGCAGCTATAAACTATGAATCTGTCGCATATAATCACTGCATGACCGAGAAATAGATATCGGCCTAATAAGCGGTTTTAACAACGGGATCAAATTGCTGCCAACTGGACCCTTATTTTATCAGAGAACTAGCTCTTCCTGTATGATAATCGGATTGCCTACTCCAAATCTTTCATCTCCTTCTTTTTTTCTTCTGAATGTTCCCTGTTAGGGTCTTCCCATCTTCTCTTTCTTTAATATAAAAATCCATAACTCTGTAAAATCTATGAGGCCAGTAAGGATTACATACCAATCGAAGCCAGGATGAATGCAATCGAGAATGCTATAAACACTTGAAAATGCAATGTTTATATAACCCCAGCAACATGCATTATGTTTACATTTTCTATAAACAAGTAACTTTTTGGTAAACAGTTTAGCAAATTGACAGCTAGAAAATGGTAACTATTCTTTCATATCTTCAAATAAAATGTTTTCAATACTACCATATGTTAGGGTGCATATTTGTGCCAAACTGTAATTTAAACATGCGTGTGTATAGATAGCAATGTTATGTAATAAATGAACTTTGAAATTGTTGGAAAACTAAGTTCTCTTCAACTACATTAGTCCAGTTCCGCTGGGCATGTATACTTGTATCTGAGAAATGGTACATGGAAATGACATCAATAATGAATTGCGTAGAAACCAAAGAAAATAGGCTGAGGATAGGGGTGAGATCTGAACTTGAACATCGTCAACTAATCATCGACTAAACTATAGCTCTATTTAGAGCAGTGGTTAAGTTGATATTTTTGATGCGGACGTTCTGAGTTTGATTCCAAACCAGCATCATAACCAATGATGCTTCACTTGGAGCTATACGTATATATTGCGTGTTCGTAGTATGAATAGTAAAGTGAATGGGAGCAAGTGATATTTTTTGCCTTTAACTTTGATGGTTGCTCCGATAACGTTGTAGCAGTCGACGTGACTTCATAATGCAGAGACCATTGCTTCTACTCAAGACGGAACACTGTTGATATTTAAAATCTGCATTAAATACTCTCCTTCGTCAACTCTACGTTTCTCTGGTCGTGTTTAGAGATGGCTTTCGAATTGCACACATAGCAAAAATAGTGGCAAATTTGAACAAGAAAATATTCAATATTCTATCAAAACAATGGCCACCAATACAATACTTACATTTCTTTAACTTTATTGAAATAATATGCCTAAATATTCACTTGGTAGTACGTTTTTAACACTTTACGTCAGTTTGTTTAAAGTGGCGACTCAATTTGAACGATTTTTGTTCCTTGTTCTGCTCTCTTATAATAGAAAGTAACAGTTCTCGTTCCAGACCTCTTGAGCATAGTCTAATTTAATTCATACTCGACCTCAAATCAGAACCTGTTACTTCACCAGCTCCCTGTGGATTTCACGTCCTTTGTTTTGCAATGTAAGGTCATGCATTACATCACAGGACCATTTTTGGTACATAAATAAATTGCTTGTCTTTGTTTATTGACTTAGAATACAAGAAACAAAGGTGGTTTATTTATGATGAACATGTTTCTATTTGCCTTCATGGTACTACTATGTAACAAAACTATATGTATACCACATTTAACAGTTTATTGTTTATTTATTTGGACTTTAACTGAATGCAAAAATGCTTGTGTTAAGATTTTCTTCTTCGCCGGTTTCTCCAATATCACAAAATCTTGAAATTTCTTAGTTAAAAAAGAGTCTGGCTGATTATTCCATAGTTTGGTTTAACTTCTCAAGATGCACTTGTTTTTTTAAAATACAGTTTTATCATGAGATCATGAAGTTGGAAACTAAAGAAATAAACCATAAGCAAATGTCGGCTACAAGAAGCAAAATATCAAAATATTGATACCTGTGTCATTTATCAATTTGGCTGTTCTGTAGCATTAATGGCGAACAAGAAACTGGAACCAATATGCACCATCTATGTGGGCCTATTCACTTCTAGCTTTTCTTATTACAGTAACGGGCGTTATTTTCAAATGTCGAAATACTTTCGTCAAAAGTAAGCAACGAACAAAAATGAGTATAATCTAAAAGAGCATTGACAATTAACACCTAAATATTATCCTTGAGATTTGAAGTTTAGCACGAGTAAAATTTTGCTACAGGATTTGACAAAAAACCAACTAATGAAAATATCGTATTTGGTAAATTTACAGGATAAAACAAAAGAAATTTATGTACTAAACACTTTACATGTGATTGTGACAAAATCTGACTAGGTAAACAAGGTACTGCTGTACTATATTTGTTCAAATGGCTCCAGTATTATTGTATTGAACGTACACATTAAACTAAACGACAAATACTCTGAGGAGATAACAAACAAACATTGTTGTGTCAAAAATTTAAATGCAGTTCTCTAAACCAACAAGTTATTCTTTTTTGATACTTTGGTATAAAAATCATATTATAAAAGTTTACTTCGAAGAAACGTATGATAAAATATTTTTTCTTCCATTTATCGACTATCATAGGTGTATCCATTAGTGAAACAGAAAATCAATGAGTATCATATTCCTTAAGAAACTCGGAATATTATCATAACATTTCAGAAGATACATGCAAATCTCATGTCGTATTTGGTTAGTTCTATGTATCTATGTATCTATCACACAAAAATGGTCCTCCATAACAAACTAATATACCACTAACTAATGGAGTCGAATTTGCATATGATGAAGATGTCTGCTAACTCAAAAGGTTCTGTGAAGAGCAATAAGGTTTATAGTTATCAAAGTATAATTAGCAATGGTACGAGTCATAAATGAAATACAAGCTGTAGATAATTAAATGAGGAAATAACTTTAAAACTAACGGTGATAAACAGGGGAGATAGGGATACATATTTTGCAAATTCGTTGAACTACGACTCCAGGCAAACATTTTCACAAGTCTAATAAATTTCTTATCATAGGGACATAGATTATAGAACAGGGACAATACTTAACCTAGTATTCATCGACGAATCATAATTTATCAGTGCTGTAGTCCCTTGACAGTTTTTAATGCTTCAAATAGCATATCCCTCTTGATGCGAGCCGTAAATGTTTGACGTAAAATAATGAGCAAAAAGATATAGAATCTGTTATCATAAATTTCTTTAAAAAAAATTTATTTTCAAAATTTTTGTTATTCTCCCTCCAAAAACGTTAAGAATTTAAATATTAACGCCGACATAGCTCAAGATTGGAATTATTTATGTATATTTATATGTACATAGTAAGCACGAAGATTTTAAAAACGTTTGATGCTGCATTCCTTCCATTCCTCAACAATCAATGGAAAGTGAATCTAGCTTTCATTGCAAGAAATAAGAAAGAGATGACTGCATGACTACATCAGGACCTATCATACACATTTCAAACCTCTTAAATACACTGGCTTGCCTTCACAATTATTCAATATATCAATACGTTTGAGCTATTAGCGTTTGCAACATAGGAAAAGGTCCTTAACGCAACGAGTTTGAGAAGCAATACAGGGTGCTTAATATTTAAACCTGCTGATCATTTCCTAGGTCTACTATTAGTCCCTATTCTCCTTTTGATCCCATTATTCACTGACTTATCAAGTTCCTCCCAAAGCGGCACATGTTGCCTGGTTAAGAGTATCAGGCGATAAAGCTTAACTGAAAGGAAACGAAAATACTTATCTAAGTTTAGTTTTATATTCAAAGTGGTCTTATTATTCTCAAAGTGGTTTAGGACCCAGTGGACTAAAGCTGATGACGTACATGGCTACGTTTTAGCCAAGTCATCTTGTGTGCAGCGCTCTACAAGTTAGTCTCATGAGTCAAAGACGAATGGTATTCAATTACATGAAGCCTGGCTCTCTGGTGCCATAGCTTCAAGATAAGATTAGTTTTGACTCGAATCCACTGTAGCTTGGAATGAGCCAGCGAAAATGGAGATCAATGTTTACATGACAGAAACGAAACTATCATGATGATGAATTCGTTGATTCTTTGGCGGCAAATATCAGACTATACTTGCTTTGAAATAGGAATAAGCCATGTCGTGGTCCAATTGGGCAGGTGACGAGAAGATGGTTACATGGTTCCAAAGATGCAGATGTAGATAGGTAGCTAGCTGCCTGGAAGCCTTGTGTGTCAACTCTTGAACACTATTTGAACGGCGAAGAGATCAAGACCGTTGTTTTTGACATTTTTAAAAGTATTTTAAAGTAGAAAATACTTTACAGTGTATTTTAAAGCAAGTTAGACAGGAAAAAATTATTCGAAAAGATATGCATGACTAAGGGCGTGGACACCATTTTATTGAAGAGCTGTGGCACATGATTTGCTATATACGTCATTAAAAATTAAATTAGAGGGGAATAACATGCATTTTAGTTCCCATATGATGCATTTTATTTTTCAACTAGGGATACTTTAATGACCATGAATTGTCTGTTTCATAATTTCTATGAATAAATACAACGTCGATTGATATTAAAAATAAGTAATGAAAACAGTGATGGGGCTGTAAATTTTCGCATTTTGTCATTTTATGGACTAAATATATTGTTTTTATGTAGTATATTGTTGTAGTTCATCTAGCTCTTGCTCATGTCAGGAGTAATTGATTCGTTTTGGGGTTTTTAACATTTCAATACAGCAGTTAATTATAAGAGTGTATTCAGTTGTTTCCTGATCTACAACGTTTTTTTGTTTTTTCTTTATTTTAAATTTTTCTACACGTATAGTTTTATGAGTGTTCTTTGCGTCTAACCATCTCAAATCTATTTCTGCCTCTAAGCAGCGTAGCCTAACTACAGTGTCAACGGAAAATGACGTAATGGAATTTTATAACGTTATTATATCTATTTCTATACATTTAGATATGGTTTGAGCTTACTGCCAGTCACGTTTGGTGGCCATACACACAGAGGAACCAGAGTAATTTTTAAAAAAACTAAAGGAAAATTATATGAAATGGTGTTCCAGGTCCTACTAGGCTCAGAAACTTGAACCTACCTGCAAACTTCATTGGACTCTCTAATTCTTCCTCTTATTTTAGACAACAAACATTTAGCATGGTTTAGAGTTAGACATGACGTTCTCTGAAATTAAAGTCATCATCTTGTAGTAGTAATTGATTCCTTGTGTGGAGTAAAAGAATTCATAATATCTACATCTAAGGCTGGTTATGTAATTGCTTTATTTATGCTGAGTTAGTTGTAAATAAAAGCGTTACCTGGCACTAGTAAAACAATCAATTACAAAAAACCCTAGGTGCAACAGAAAATTATTAAACACGCACTTGTATGCTGTTTGCCAGAAAGACTGTGATAAATAGTTCTTTCCGCACATGAAACATATAGTCAAGTCATTCGTGATTATAATGATTTTGATGAAATATTAGGGTCATCTCGAAAAGAAATTAATGGGGGTCCTTTTCAAATGATACATTTATGTAAAATTATCTGACATCATAAAGATCAATATTTTTTAAAATCCTGTAAACTCTTTAATGATATATTTCTTAATCCATTTGTAATATTGACATTCTCTGTAAATTTATCACGAAGGGGAGCGAGCAGATTACGTCCATCAACAACAAATGTTCTAAAACGTAGGATTTAATTCTTCTTAAATAAATGCCATGCCAAGCATGAAATAATCTATTAATTTAGAAAAGCATAAGTTTGCATAACTTTATGCTCCCGTTTGAACTACTATTGTATTTATTACATGGACTTAACAGGTTAAGTCATCAGCACTACCTAAAGAAATCGGACCACTCAACTATCTTCTTTTACACATAATAGGTTACAAATAACCTTTTCAAAATAAACTGGATGAGCTTCTAACCATAAAGCAATTAAAATTCACGTCGAAATGTATAATCTAAAAATAGACCGTGAGTAAGTGGTAGTGCGATAAAATCAAACTTACTTAGACGGTATTACGTCTATAATTATCATCTTCTCTACTATCTCACCTTCATCTAAGGAACTTCATAGCACCAAATATAAAGCCACAAAAACTCTGAGTAACCGAGGTGTAAAGAAGGAAGAGACCTATCTCCTTTCAAAAAAAATTGGGAAAATGTTTAATTCAGAGAGATTTTATGGAATTGTAAGTGCGAACGAGTAAAGCCCAAGAAGTAGTCTAATTTTATACAAACGTACCAATCTCTGCCTGGTGATTGGGAACTTCTGAAGATGAGATATGTCCCATTTAATAGGTATACTATCATAACGACCTTGTAATGTTTATAATTCGTATCTTGTTAATAGTAGAAAATGCGATCTCTTCTTGCATACTTGACATGTAAAAAATATCGGCCTACACTCTACATATCAAATGATACTAATACAGTTATCAGTATTAGGCGTCACTAAACAGTCAGATACACTACTTGAAGTTGTTACTTTCTTTTCACCTATCATCTACAAATATTGTAATATCTGGTGTCCATTAATATACACATCGCAGCTTCCCTCCAATTTTTCGCCTTAACTTTACCTTTCTGATTGCTCTGAAAATAATCAAGTTTTTAAACAAAAAATTTAAAAATGTTATTTTACTCCTTTTATATTCTTATTTGATTTTTTTATATTTAATTTCTTTTTCGTGTTGATGTCTTCGGTAATCGATAAACTATCGTTTATGGATTTATTCTTCATACTTTACAACGCAGCAGCTGTGAAGTTCTTTTTATATTAGAGTTTTACACGAAAACTGAGCGTAAATTATTTTCGACTTATAAACTTGGAATAAAACAACTAAGAATGCACGAAACAATATGCTATCGGGCAATTATATATTTCTGTATATAATACTAACGGTATCGGACTAGAAATTTGGTAACATATCAGACTTTTTATCAATACTACACGCATCTATATATTACTGAGCGTAAAGCTAAAGGATTTGTTAATTACAATAAGCTGTGAGATATGAAGTAATTTAAGCTTATATATACGAATATATCCCAAAACTCGGTAAATTAAATGGCTTTCCGTTGATAGAAGCTAGAATTTAGGAAGAATAAAATTACAAATATAAGACGACGCTGCAATTATCCATGTAGGTATATACTATTGTCTTATCTGCGTGACCAGAAGAACTTAAAGTATAAAAACGGATAAAATACGAATGTATATTAGTACTTAACAATTATGCTAACCCTGTTTCTAGGACCGACATTTAAGTATAATCAGACTCAAGATGCTCTCTATTCTTTAGCTTCTACGTATATTGCTTCCTTCAATCGTAATAAATATAGAACTCAGTAGCCGGAAAATTAGACAAATTACTATAAAAACACTCTCCCTCGTGACTTAAAGTCGATTCGAATTCATTTTATAGCAATAAAACCGTTTATGTAAGTGAAACGGACTGTTAAAGTGAACGAATCTTTATACATACCGTTGTGGATATTTAATTTCCTCTACCGATTCTTAAATCTGTTCACAACAGGATCAGTATTTGGACAGTATCCGAAAACTTTCTTTGTTTACTAGTTATCTAATATTTTTGTACTCGGCAGTGAGACGCAGATTGTAAATAGAGCAGGCAGAAATCTCTACTTCATTCACCAGCATTGAAATCGCGTTAATTTTCCTGTCTGGAAGATGTGAAATACTGCTTCAATAATTGGTATTTTGTAAGCAAAGCGGCCTTCCCTGCTAGCAGTTAAGGTGAATCTTCCTTACACGAGTAAAACACGATTTAAGCATTCGGACAGCGGCCAATGGTTGATTTTGCGGGTAGAAAAAAAACTGAGGAATTCTTAATAGCATTACGGAACACTGGATTAGTGTGGTTGAGTATTCAATTACAATATCAGGAGTTTAACTCCCAAGCTGACAAATTGGGTCAAAGATGTTTTATCTTCTCCAGCACTATGTATTTCCGCTTCTGAAAGATTAATTGAAGTCTAGAGTTTTCGTATTTTATCTTTATAATAGGTAATAAAATCGGACAGCTTGTCAATAGTTCTTAATATTTCAAGCCAAGCCAGTTGATTGTGCTGCGGATATTTATTAAATAATTCTCGAACAATATTATACTGAATCTTTTTATTTCAAACCTCGAAGATTGTCCTAAAATTTCAAGTGGTAAAAGTTGTTGGACCTTTTGGGTTCATTTTCCTCTGGGTTTATGTTTCTGGTTTAAAAGTAACATGGCCGTACCGTCTGATTATGCTCAGGCGAATCTTACGGAGACCTTAATTCAGTATTAACAGCAGTGGCATTTATTTAAAATTCATTGATGATTGCTTTGACGTCTGCTTCTGCCATTGAGTCGTTGGTCACCAAACTTGTTCAGCTAATCTTCTTTAATCCTGAAATATATTCCGTTAAGCAAAACAATGTAATTGGCGGAAAGATAGGCAAAAACAGTAAACTGACATCTTTATAGATGTCGTACGATCTATTTGATAAATCGATCCGCAATACAGAAGTCAATTGCTTCACCACAGATAATGGTGACACTTGAGCTAAAACCAATTCTTATGTAATACAAAAATCAATACAAGTAACGAAAACAAGATAACATATACAAATAAATTGTGGTAAACTGGGAACTAGAATGTAAGCTCTAACTGGGTTGTAGCAAACCTTGTTTTTTGTAGAATATAAATCCTTTTCTTGAAAACGAGGCTACCAAAATTAAGTGTTCAACTTAAGTATTCTGACATAAACTGAAAACAGTTCTTGGTATTGCTTGTATTGCTTTACTGTTTATGCAAAGTAGTAAAGATGTATTCAACGAGATTCGTTCATGACCAGCAAACAGGAGAACGAGAAAACAGCACTTAAAAAGAAATTAACTTCATGTTGATCGCTGACATATCTTAAGGGCTTAACTACCGGGGGGTGGGGGAGCTCCAATAATCTTTAGTTTCTTAGCTTTTGTAGTTAATTTATGGGTGACAAAATGTGTATCAAACCTTTATTTATTGTGTACAAACCAAAAATTTATTGAGATTGTACTACTTCCCATGTATACGTGTCTGAATTTCCTTTCCATTGGTGGGTAAAATCTGAAACCTAGTATCTAGGCTATGATGGCAAAAGAATTAAAATTTACCAACTAACGTCCCCTCCCACCCCCCACCCCCCCCCCACACACAAAATCAAGAAAACAAAGTTCATGAAACCAGGCTATTATTTATGAGGTAAACAATTTACTTTACTACCGACTGCGTATGGAGCGGTACACAGTTCTTCGAAATCTTACAAGAGCATGAACAAGCACACCTTTTAAGCTGCTTAAGTCATGTCGTTGTGAATTTTATTACGATCTTGTCCTCTGTAACGTCTTTTTGGATGTCTATCCCAGAAAATCCTACAAGCTTCAGTTTTTCCCCTCCTTACTATTGGATTTTAATTTAAAGCTTATTTCACTAATGATAGGCCCCAAAAATGATAGATAAAAGTGAATTTCTTATCACAAGATTTGTCGTGGAAAGCTGCAGTTTTGACAGCTTTATGCAACAATGCCTAGCTCTAAAGCAAATAACGTAGTCAAACGTACACGGGAAACGATTTTGGGGATTTTACTTTTTCTAAGGAGATTGATTGTAATCATGCAAGGAACATTGCAAGGAAAGCTATCAAACATTATTCTCGGCCACCAGTACATTATAAAGACAATATGTTATCTCACAAATCTTACTGCAAGGTTACGCTAAACCTATCCATGCTGCAGATGGGAAGGGGTTTAGAAAGCCCGCTCCTTTATATCATGCCTCGTATCTTATAATTCACATGTCTCATCCTTTAGAAAACATGATTTAAAACAACTTACTACTGGTGACTTTATAATTACCTTGTACAAAGAGTGACCCACAAAGAACACATCATGTGTACTTACAACCAAGTTTTTTGGCAAAATCGAGTTATTTGCATGTGACTCACTCCATTTGAAATGACCTGTTGTATTCAATTCTATGTTTAGTGACAGACCAAGCTTAAGGTACATGAAGAACATCAAACATATTATTGGTGACTCACTCAATATGATGCCCATTCGCAAAATAGAAGAGATGGCACAGAACAGAAAGGCTTGGAGACAATTTACGGTTGCTTGTCCCTCAGCAGCCGAAAGATGATGATGATTTTTTTGCGAAGAGAGTATCTAAATTGATAAGTTGTTAAAGGAAACTTGAGGA
>JAAAKL020015888.1:0-11281 GCA_010016065.2 Carybdea cf. marsupialis auct. non (Linnaeus, 1758)
TGACAATCGTTGCATCAGAACATCCTTTCATACATCCACATTTATTGCTGTGATAATCTTGAAACTTGTTCCTCGCACCTAGTGCAAAAATGGCTATTGACGCTGAAAAAATTCCACTAATGCTCGCTTTTTCTCAGCGTCCAACTGACACTGACATTGTGTGACGCAGCGTTTGTCAGCGTCCACGTCTGACATTTGAAAGGCGTTTTCCACCGTTCCGCCAACAAGGGTATTACTTACATCCTTCGGCTCAGATATGGTTGTGGGCAGCTTATGCACACAAGAAAGCGGAAAGTGCATAGTGGATAATTGCAGACTGTAAATTCTCCAGTGGCACCTCTGAAATATCTGTTAACGTTAAGATGAGCCAAGATCACCTGGAACTCTTAACAACGATACCACAGCTAGTCAGTTTACAGCTACATAAAAAAGATTGTCACCACATAGCAGCATAGTAGGAGCAGATGGCTTAGCAAAGTACCCATACCCATCCTGTATATAATTGGGTGACACAGTGACACAAAACGATGAAACTTTTTCCATTTCGTTTCCATTTCTATCATGAGAAATAATGACCAGAAGGAAAGAAGACCAAAAAAAAGGATCATGATTATTGCAATTTAGGGTATGTATCAAAAATGGCGACACAAACGCCTTGAAATGCTGACAAATTTATATAGTACTTTTGAAACTAACAGAACGGAAGTCTATCAATAAGAAAATATAAATAGGGTTTTGGTCACATTAAATGGAAAGCATTCTACAATTTCAATGTTTTCTGTGTGTTCCTAACTGTATCAACCGTGCATTTTGATTAAATTTGTTAACGAATTTTCTACGAAGTCTCGTGTAAAAATACTCAATACTATGTAAATGATTTTGAGTACTATAAACAAACAGGAACATTTGTCGTGCATAACTTGTCAACCTGTAAGACAACATGTTGTCTCTACAACCAGGAGTTGCTTTCATTATAGCTGGAGTGCAACAGTTTGTTCCAGATCAAGCTCAGTTTGATGCTATAACATCGTTAACGATCGGATCACGATTCCATAAAAAGGTCGACCAGTGGCAAAGAATTCAGTCAAGAGACAGGAACTACAAACATTTTACCACCGACTGCCTTGGCTCGTCATTTTTTGAGCTATTTATTTCTGAAAGTATCATCAACAATATCAGGAGAGAAACAGCAAGTTATGCACATCGGTGTTTAAACTCGCTAGGGAAAGACCAATCGTTATGGGTTGAGGCCTCTTACGATGAGCTTCGGTGTTGGATTAGCCTATATCAGCATTTGGGGTCAAAGGACTATATCCCAGGGACACCATAACTCACAAAAGCAATGCCCCTTCATCATTTTGAGGAGATACTTCACTACATTCATGTGAATGACAACAGTTGTATGCCATCAAAGGAAAGTGAAAGTTTTGATAAATTGTGCAAGGTTCGCCCGTTTCTTGAGGATGTTAGACAAGCTATCTTTCTCAGAACAAGCCGAGCCAGGAACAGGCAATTGACGAGGCGATGATTAAATTCAAGGCCGTACAACTCTAAAATAAAACATGACCCTAAAACCTGGAAAAAGGGGCATAAAAGTATGATGCAGAGTAGATAGTAGGAATGGATATTAATGTGACTTTATTGTATGCACAGGGCGAACTGGAGATAAAACCCAGCATAATCTTGGATTTCGTGTGGTCACAGAAATATGTCATGCTCTGTACGGCACATATTATACTATTTTCTTTGATAACTTTTTTTACTTTACTTGATCTAATGTAACCCTTGTACAAAAATTGGGTCCTTGCTTGTGGAAATATTAGACCACGGAGAGAAGGAGTTCCAAAAGGATTGTTAGATAAGGGACACCTTAGAAAACTGAGAAGGGGTGATGCGAAATGGAGGGCAAAAGGACCAATTGTTGCCTTGACCTGGATAGACAACAAACCTGTTCATGTTTGTTCATCTTTCATTACCCCACCAACTGATGAAGATATGGTGGAAGTCAAACGGAGGACAAAGGACAGCCAAGACAAGCTTCTTCCATGTCCACCTGCTATTACCATTTACAATAAATATATGGGAGGGTGGACAAGCATGATAAACTCAAGTCATATTATGAGACTCATGTTAGATGTAAAAGTGGTGGCTAAGGATTTTCTTTGCCTCTATAGAAAATTGTGTAGCAAATGCCCATAACCTTGAGAAATGGTCTCCCAACCATTTATCCAGAAATTTGAAAGATTTCCGGGTAGAACTGTGCAAGGAATTGCTGGGTAATTCTTCTTGTCGAAAATCTGGTGGCAGACAATCCCTTGAAAATAGGGCGCCGTTCGCACAGAGGCATTTCCCATGATTACTTCCATTCAGCCCAAACGGCAAACAGATGTGAAGGAGATGCCACATCTGTTATTTGGAAAAGAAAAGAAAAGAGAATCTCTACTGGTGTGAGAAATGTGGGGTTGGACTTTGTGCTGCCCCCTGTTTTGAGCAGTACCACTTAAAGTAAAGGTACCCACTCTTTATTATGGTAAACATGCATGGTAGATATCACTAAAAAAATTGTACTGATTATGTTTAAACAATTTTTGTTTACGTTTGACATAATCGTTTTTATACTTATATTTTGGTAGGTAATGGATGAAGAAGTATATCTACTTGTAAAAATATTTTATGGCCGCTATTAGTATATAGATAATACAAAATGCTTGTAACCTTTGCACAATCCAATCAGCCACTGTTGAAACAATATATCAAATATGTTTCCATGAGCCCTAAGGGGGGCTTCTACCCAACAGTTTTGAAACCCTCCCCACCTGACCTTACTGACCCCACATTTGTAGATAAACTGTTATCAGTCCAGAATTACTCCACCTGTGCCCTCAGTCACTCATTTTTTTCTATACACGCACCCCACCTAAAATATTGTTAAAAACTTTATCATAAACAAAGTAATATATACGCATTATGTATCAAAATGAAGCTTATTATCCTATCTTTACACTTAAGTGTCATAGAGGTCAATTACAGATCATTTGCAGAATATGCATTGGAATCATGCAAAAAAGATAATAAGTGTTAAGTACAGACCAACACATCAGTCATTTTCCGAACAAACTCTTTCTCATTGTTTACCTCGGGTTGTGCAAAGCAAGATCTACCAATCGTTCCACAAGAACTGAAATTAAGTACTGATGAATTACAACACAAACTACTGAATTTGTTTCAATGAAAAAGTGCTTTAGCATGTGTCAGAGCAAGTAGAGGGTAAACAATTCTGAAAAGAGTACCCTCAATACAAATTTGCCTTGTCTTAAAGAATGAAAGAACATGTCAACAGCCATCTTCTCACGGATATTTTTATTCGTTTGTAGTAAATCATGTGGGGTTTTTTTATTACTTGCAGGGTTTTAGTAAGGATGAGAATGGGCCTTTGGTACTCCTAGTTTCAACAGTTTTCCCATATACATTTCATTTCTACTCCTCGAAAGTAAACCAATACCTTGCAGTGGAACCTTTGTCCTCTTTTTCCTTACGTTTAGTGGGCTAAGAAAGAAATCTTTGGGTGAAATCTTTGAAGTTCTGACGAAGTTCAAACTCAACCCAAACTAGTGTATCGATTGGATATCTCTTAATAAAAGATTAAATTGTGACCTGCTTATAAAAAGGTGGCCATAAACATTCTGACAGTCATAAAAGTGCATGCACTTTTGATGGTGCTGCAACAAATGTGACAGCAGCTGCAAAACGTGGCTGCTTTTTAGCAGATTTTGATGTACCATTTCCCCATGCAAAAAGAAATGAAACACCCATCTATATATGTTTGATGCATGTCACATGATCAAATCAGTAAGGAATGCTTTCAGCGAAATGCAAACACTCAGATTACCAGACGATTTCCCAACATGGTGGAAGTTTATAAAAGATCTGCACGAAGTTTAGAAGGAGGCCACCCTTCACCTTGGCAACAAATCAAAAGCCAAACACATCCAGTGGCAAAATTGAAAAATGAAAATGATTGTGGCTGCACAGACATTAAGTAACTCGGTTGCAGCAGCAATAAAGTAGCTTGAAGCTTTAAAACATCAAAATTAAAATATACAAGTGCTTGATAACATATTGGACATCCTCAACTTAAAATCAAAGTTTGGATAAGGCACAAAGGCAGTCATAACTACTGAAAACCCACAAGATGTCCAAAATTTCATAGAGGAGGTACACGGGTATTTAAAAAATATCAATAATGAAAGTGGTCAGTAACTCATCAGTGGCCCAAAAATAACTTTCAACAACAGCAAAGTCAGCCTTGCCATTTGCAAAAATCTATTGATATGCACTGAACATCCTTCAGACTATGTCCTTACAAACTGTTTTTCACAGGATGCTCACGAAATTTTTTTTTCAGTAAAGTGAGAGGACAACTTGGGTGGAATAACAACCCAAATGTTTTGCAACTAAAATGGGCAATCAGGTCTCTTATACAACAAAACGAAATCAAGGCACCATTAACAGCAAACTGTGTAGAAGAACAAACTTTAAACCAAAGAAACAATGAAAACACCTGAAGTATCAAAAATGTTGTCCTCTTCTACAATATGGCATGATGATATACATTTCTACATCAGTGGCTATGTTGCGAAGCAGCCACTCCAGAAAAACTAAATGTGATAAGTACGTAGCTTCACTCTTTTGAACCATCTGATTTAGATGCCCCTACAAGGCATAACACAATACTCCTTTGCTTCAAAAGATATGGCCAATTGATGGTGCCACACCAGTTCCTTTTTAAAATAATCCAACTTACAAATAAAACTCTTCAAAAACATTGTACTAGTTGGTCTGTATTGAAAAATGAAGACACAACTCAGATTATCAACACAATAGTTTTAGAATGCAGAAATCCTGTATTTTCTGAGCTTAAGAGCCATGTGAAATACACTATCAATACAGACTCTGTCCAAAGAGATGACCATATAACCCACTTGAAAAGTGTGCTGCACGAATTCACATAAAAATGTTCTCTCACAAGTTTGCAACTATCCACACAGAGAGTAAAATCTGGAAACCAAAAATAGGAAAATCTCCACCAGACAAAAGCTACCTAAACAAATCCTGTTCTACAATGAATATTTGCTCCTGATCAGATGACTTTTAGTTTACCATTTGCTGTAAATGTTTTAACAGAGAGGGCAATCGACAACGACATATCAGTCTTCACCAAAAATGTGCCGCCTCTAGTAGTTTTTAAGAACAGATTCTCCCTTTAAAGAAACCCCTGACCACTATACAGGAAAGAAGAAAAAAAGAGGTAGGAGCATGCACTTCACAACTTTGCACAGCGAAGGATAATGAAGGGGTTGGCAACTCTAATACCGATCGAAGTGGAGGAGGCTTCAAAAAATAGTGTATTTGGGTACCGATATATCCTCCCTCCAGTCAAGGATCCTCTCCATGCTTTACAAGAAGTGATCACTCAGCTGGAATCATATCTATCGAGAGATCTTCATGCCCAAGAAGGAGTGAAATGGTTTATATCTATCGAAGTGATCTTCAGAAAATGATGAGATATATCTATACAAACGGATCCTCCTGTGGTTGTTCACACAACCGCGTTTCCATCTTATACAACAGATACCCTTTCAAGAGCCTGAAACTTTGCTTACAATCAATTATCATCCACTGTTGAAGACTTCCAACATAATGGTTCTGGTTGTATTTTACATAAGATAAATCATGTGGAACGACGATTTGCAGGGGTGACTCCTCTACATGGGTCATCATATCTACTACTCCCGCCGCCTTTAGTTAAGAAACATACCATCCTCAATATACACAACAAGGACAATAAGTGTTTTGTCTGGTCAGTTGTAGCTGCTCTTCATCCTTGTTCAATTTCAAAGAGCGCAAATCGAGTAAACAACTACCATCGCTATGAAAACAGTCTAATTGTTGAAGGCTTAACAATCCCCCTCCCTGAAACGAAGAATCCTACTATCAGCATCAGTGTGTTTGGAAGGGAGAATAAAGGCATTTTCCCACTATACGCGACCTCTGAGAGCGACCGCCAGGATCATTAAACCTACTCCTTATCACCAGTCTGTCAAGACATTTGAACAATCGACTTTCAGATCACAATGGAATAAGATACTTTTGTCACTATTGTCTTCATGAGTTTTGCTGAGATGAGTCACTCCAACATTTAGACTCTGCTCAATATATGCCTGCATCCTTAGACTCGCTATCACGAAATCTTTCGAAAAAACAATTTAGTCACACTACAAAATGGTCCCCTGACGATACGCTAGACCTTCTTCTCCGCAAGGGTGTGTACTCCTATGAGTTACCTTCCAAAGATAAATTCTATAGCACACTGAATCAATCGTCAATCAGTGAAGAGGACTATCGCCATACTCAGGCAATGAATGATTTGATCTTACGAATTTAAGGGATTGTCATAATCTATAAACAGACGCCCTTCTGTTTTTGTAAATTTTTTTCTTCTTTCCTTGAACATTATCGTCTAGAACATTATCCTGCATATAGCTTTACTAGCCCAGGACTTGCATGGCAAGTTGCTCTTCTCAAAACAGACATTAAACTTGTTCCAGTTACAGATCCTGATATGTACCAATTCGTGGAACGCGGTATTAGAGGTGACGTATCTATGATAGCCCCACTACAACCCAAATTTTCCACAGGAGTACCTTATCTTGATGCCAATAACCTTTATGGTTGGGCTATGCCGCAATCACTTCCCTATGGAGACTTCACCTGGTTAAGTGAAGGTGAAGTTGAGGACTCCTATCAGAGAGGATGATGATACTGGATACATTATGGAAGTAGACCTACATTATCCAGAGCATCTCCATGATCTTCATACCCTTACACTACGTTAACACCAAATCTATCTTATAATCACAACTACATTGTCCACTATCGGGCATAACAGTGTTATACTCGCCATGGGCTTCTCCGCACCAAAGTCCACAAAATCCTCGCCTTTCATCAAGAACCATGGTTGAAGCCTTGCATCGACCATAACACTACAGTGCAAACTAAACTAAGTAACTCCTTTGATAAAGATTGTTTTAAACTCATGAATAACGCTGTATTTGGGGGAAACTATGGAAATCATATACAGATCATGTTGGAAAGAAGTGGCTTAAGAAATTTGCTGCTAAATCAACGTTCAAATCCTTCAAGATCTTCACTCCATTTCTCGTTGCTGTCAACCTTGAAAAAATATTGATCCTTTTTAACCGTCCAATCTAACGTGGATTTTCCATACTAGACCTATCCAAAATGTTGTTTGACTTCCATTATAATGGCATCAAATCACGTTACTCCCGTTCTAAATCTCGCCTTCTATTCACAGATACGGACTCTCCATATCATATGATACAAACTGAAGACCTCTACGATAACATAATGCCTTTCCAAGATCTTTTCGACTTTTTCTGACTATCCACCGTCACTCTCACTCTTCTATATGAGAAACATGAAAGTGATGGTTAAGATAAAAAACGAGTCAGCAGGGAAAGTTACGGAAGCGTTTGTTGGATTTCACGCCAAGATGTACTCCTTGAAATATAATCAAGAAGAAAAGAAGATAGCGAAGGGGGTTAAAAAAGCAGTGGTACAGAAAGAACTGACCTATGATGATTATGGGCATTGTCTGTTTTCAAAAGTTCAGACCACCATGAACTTTTCACTGTTAATATAAATAAGGCATTTTTATCAGAGTATGATGATGAGAGATATCTACCGGATGATGGTATCTTATATTTACCACATGGTCATGCGTCTATCGTTATATCTTGATAAAGTTCAAATCTTGTATATATGTATATATATAATAGAATAGAAATCAAGACATACATATGTTTTTCTTGCTTCTTTTCTTTATCGTAAAGAATTCAAGTGAAGCTTCGTTGGTTAAGTATGAACATCCGCTTCCTGTATAAGTTATATGTCTAAGGCAGGAGCGGGCAGGGGTAGAACATTACCGTGCGCTATCGAGTACAATCATGGCAACTTTTTTACCCTTTACAGTATTCCAAGGTTATGGCGTGCATGGACGAGGTGTCGAGAACTCATCAGTCATGAGAAGTAAGTGTTGTTTACAGTCCTATGCTATCCTAACTGTGATAATCCTTCATATAGTTGTAAACCTTTTTTTCCATCATCTTGATTCTGCGCCCATTGCATATGTTTTTGAACGCCACCTAGCACTTTCTTAGACTACATCCGGGGCTAATATACCTTGCAAAACCTACATAGTACTGCAAACAGATCCTGTTGCAATTTGGGTCATTTGTAAACGATGTCATTTAGGCAAACTTTTTCTGATTTTACTGAAGCATCAAGTACTATTCTGGTCTTTGTGGTATTTCTATTTGATTCCCCTCAAATTTACCAAGTTATTCTTAAGTTTATTTCAGTCTACAACTTCTAAACACCAGCTACCTTGTCAACTGTTGTTGCTGCACATTTAAATATAACCTCACCACTCAAACATTCAAGACAACCTCTACTACCATGCTTCTGAAAATCGTTCGCTGACCTTTGATTTATCTGCAATGAAACTATTGAGAGACTAACTGGTGCTGGCATCATCTAGTATTACATCGACTTTCACACTTATTTTCCATATTGATATAATAAGAACTGTTCTAAGGGAGTTCACATGACTTGTCTTCTCACAGACATGATTTCGTAATTGTGGCTCTCCCTGTTTGGAATTTCTAGCAAAGCATTAAGGCGTACCTTGTTATCATCATTGTCAGTATATTTCTCTTGAGGAAGGAGTCTGTTGTTTGTTCCATCACAATCATCGTTATATCCTCTAGCTTAGTTCGATTATACTCGTCTGCACAGGCTAGCAGTTTCTCCCCCGCTTTCTCTTGTGCGTCGCCAAGCCTCCTACGTCCTTAAGTAAGGATGAGAATACTCCTCGTCTGCATCCAGTAATTTCGTTAATTTTCACCTCATCTTTGTGCAGGTTGACCTCTCACGCCTTCCATCTTTAGTTTTCGAACATAATATTTTTCCGTTTCGCTGCTCCTCTATTTCAAAGAACCACCACTCTCTGCTAGCATTTTGGTGACCAATGATGTCCAAGATATGACTTTTCAAGACAACGAGGAGTCTCGAAATCTGCATCTCTATCAAGGTATTTTATTTCTGTATAACTTGGCATCATTTTTCTTCATCTCTTCTTGCAATCCCCACGTACGCTACACGAATCTAACGTGGGTACTACCTATGTAACGAAACTCGAGTGATACCAATGCGACCTATACAAAATCTAAATACGATTCCAATAGACTGTCTCTCGGATACATATAAACGTACCACCTCAGTAGGATATTATTATAGGCTATTCTTTCAATTTATGAGCGATCACTTCTACCTACATAAAGTATCATTTTTGTTACATACTGTTATGATGCTTGTTGAAAATTGGTATTGGACTTAGTTAAAAGTGATAGAATCCGTCATGTACCAGTATGATATTTTACTAAAGTGTGGAAGGCATCTTATCTCAGATTTATACCAATGTAAAGCAATGTGTACTACCTTATATTACCTTTGTTACATACTGTTATGACTCTGATGTTGCTGACAGGTTCAAATTGGAATTGGCCTTAGTTAAAAGTTTTTCATATACCAGTATATCATATCATTCAGATTTGTACCAATGCGTGCTACCTTATTTTATCCTTGTTATATGCTGTTTTCAATGCTGTGTAAAAATTGTTTAAATATTTCATTCCTTGGATCTTATCCTTTGAAGGATCTGTTTCAACTTTTTGCTGGTAAGTTTCCATTTTCTTATGATACCTTCTTATATTGAAAGTGTGAACATCTGCAGAAAAATTGAACTTATGGATAGAATACTAACGTACGCGACCAAGTCGTCAGCCATACATTCATGGGAGTTGGGGAATTGGAGAGTTGGGGAGTGTATCTGCGCTTAAGGATAGCTCACGTATGCTATCTCGCTGTAAAACATTTTCCCCTCGTCAAAGTGGGGGGGTGTAAGTGAGGTGGGAAATACAACCCATTACAATCGCACTTAAGGTACACTATCTCGCATCTCCTTCTAGGGGTAGTTCACCCCCACTCCCTCCTGCTAAAACATGATCTCGTTTGTTCTCGCTGACCAGCTATGACATCACTCCGCATGGTCATGGGTGGCTGAACATTAACAATAGACTGGCTCCTCATTTACAGGTGCGGTTGAACTATCCAATTTCCTTCTACTAGCATATACACATTGTGATGTGCCAGCACCTGAGTCTAGTTAAAAAATACTTTCAGATATTGAACTGAACTCAAACGGAACTGTCTATGTGTGTCCAGGGCAACATAGTTAAAAGAGAGGATTTGAGATAAACCTCTGATTCACTGACAGCTAAGTGCTTCCGAGAAAAGTTTTTTGTCATTACTGTACATGATGACATTGCAGTAAGAACGTTTACTGGTTTTCCAAGCAAAAAATGGTTGGCAGATACATTCAATGTTGTGGTAAACTCAACAGCAATCATAAAATATAGGAAAGACCAGAAAAGTTTAACTACGAAAAATTACCAGCTTGACAAATCCTAAAAGGCAAGGTATCAGAGGAAATGAACAATCTCTAGAATTCTTATATCCTTTCATTCGATCATGCTTTGGTGTTTCATTGTGGTTTTAGACATCCTTACTTAAAATCGGTGAGTCAGGTGGATCAAAGATCTTCACAGCTTGGATGAATTTTCCATTCCTGACATTAAATAGACATATGCCTAAGTCAGTGAAGAAAAAATATACTAAGAGGAGGGTCATTGTCCTATTGTCCTGTATTTTACTTTCAAAGACCCAGTTCCACAGATACCCAGGGGGTTGTGTGGAGTTCATACAAATCAAGGTACATCAGGCACGTACACGTTGCTATTACAACATGTGGTTCATTTCCAGAGAATATGGTTGAAATGCATAAAATCGATATATTACAGAAAGTAGTGGCCTGCTATTACCTCATTGAGCTTAATGATGCTATGGCTGACGGTGAACTAACCACAAGAGATCCGCTGTTATTAAAAAAGGGCACCCTAAAGATCTCACCATTTACTCATAGATCAGAAGTAGTAGATTTTCTGAGAGTTGAACCGCGGGCGTGGTTACCTGAAATGAGGCACCGGAAGTCCTATTGTGTTGGCAACAATGCCTATTGTTCAAGAGGGGTCAGTAGCGTTTCAAGGAGATGACGTCATCCAACAGAAGAAAGGATTACATC
>JAAAKL020015889.1:0-11281 GCA_010016065.2 Carybdea cf. marsupialis auct. non (Linnaeus, 1758)
AAAATTAAATTAGTGGTTTTGAGAAGGAAGAATTTGTGATAGCCAGTATGAAAAGATATTAAAGAAATAAAAAGTTGTGTCACCAAAGAGATTTGGATCCGTGACATACGCATTCGGGGTGTGCGTTCTGCCAACTGAGTGTTGTGAACTCCGCTGATGACATACTCTTTTGTGTCCATTAGCGGTTCGGCGGATTAAAGGGGCGGATGGCAGTTCTTCCATGATCAAATGAAATGGCGCAGAGAGGCTGATCTCCTTAACTGCGGAGAGCTAAAACTTTGGACATTGAAATATGCAAGCTTCCCTATCCCCCGTTCCAAAATATTGTTAAGTTTGAAAACGAGCATTTTGGGTACTTAAATGTCAGACCTCCCTACTGCAAAGCGGAGAGGTCTAGAAAACAATTAATACCAGGACTAGACACCCCTTTCATGTGACAAGTGTCTTGCGTGGTTTGTTCCATTTTCACCCAAATTTAGTAAAAGTTTAACTTCTATTTGTCCAGGATTTTAGGTGCAGATGTCCTACGATAAAGTATTGGGAGCTAATGTGGTGATTTCATGTTATAGAATATTTTATCACCAGAGCTCATCTAGCTCGGTTGTTGGAGTGCACGCCACGAATGTTTGAGTCACGGGTTCGAATATCATTGCAGATATACTTTTCTTTTCTTCTAATATGTTTTCAAACTTATGATTTTCAATCTTATCTTCTCAAAACATCTGGCAACTTTTAGTGGGCATTAGTAAGAAAAATAGGCCAGATAGACGTCCTTCCGTAGTCAAGTCAAATGGCGCAGAGCGACTGGTCTTCAAAATTGCATAGATCTGGATGTCGATGTCACTTTCAGTGTGGTATTAGGAGTTAATGTGGCGACTAAACCCAATGCGATTCCTGATATCCCAAAGCCTCAAACGTATAATCAACATGATGTTATAACTGAATAAATTTAAGTTTCATTATATCTTCTAAATATATCATATAATATTTCTAATTATATACAATATATTGCTTCTTAGGGAAAACTTAGGAAAACCCAAACCATGAAGCATCAGTTCATTTAACTTGATATAAAACACCAAAATTGTAGCTTTGCATATCAAACCGTAGAAGGAATTGTAAAGATTTACATTTTGGCACTTAAACGTTGAGAAATTCTTTTACACTGTAAGGTGAAGGTAAGGAAGTTATGATGTCCTTTTAAAATTAGAGTCAACGAGGACAACAGCCTCTAATAATGTGATTCATAACACCTCGCTTAAACATTTCGAGTAATCACTTTTTAATCATGAAAGTTAAACTTATAGCGCACATGGTCAAGCATTCGGTCATCATCTGCTACTCCGATGGTTTTTGGTTTCCATAGCCTTCGCAATTCAATTTATTAAGTACAAACATTTGTACTTAACCTTTTTAACTATCCATCGACCCCCCGGTACCGCCACTTTAATATTTTATGGAGGTTACACCACTGTCTATCCATTTCGTTAATGCAATCATCCATGCCTTTCTGCAAAGAACCACTAAATAGTCTTCATCACTTTCCTCCAATTACTGAATTCTACACAATCGCCTATGATACCTTTTCTGCAGTATCAATGGAGGACTTTATAAGTGGAATGCATTTCCACTGAATGTGACTCTCTCTAGGTAAATAAGTGTGATACACTGGTATAGATAAACAATCGATTCATAAACATTTAAGAGAACAATAAATAAATCGTTATCGAGTGACAAAAATATGTTAAGTTGAATTACCCGAAATGGCGCAGAAAATGCTGGCAGGTATTCTGGATTGCCTTTTTGCGACCACAGCAACAAAAGAGGCGAGTGCAGAGCATGCTGCAGAGAATACTGAAGAGATGAATAATCCAATGACTGCTTTCCATTTATCTAAAAGGTACAAATCAAATTTCTTGTGAAAGGATGAGAATCATTGTTAAAGAAGAAAAAGAAGCAGTACCCTGGAAGTTGATATTTCTACACAGGGACGTAGCAACCATCTCAAACTTTGGGGGCACAACAGTCAAAGGGCACCTTTTCACTTACCGAACACTTTACTACGTGTTGGATTTAAGAGTGGATAAAAGGGTGCTTTCTGCTTATTGCTAAATCTTGGGGGCACGTGCCCCCAGTGTCCCTCGGTTCCTACGTCCCTTTTTCTACAATACCGAGGAAGATTACTGAAAAATTCTGCAGAGAGTTGCGTAAATGCAACACACCCGTAATGCCTGTGTTAACTTTAAGGAATAGTGGATAGATACAAACATTGACTTCTTGCCAAAGAGCTTTGGGCTGACCTTGCGACCCTGATCAATTCCCATGAAATATTCCTGCTAGTTCTTTGAATTTCAGAGATCGTGTTGACGGAAACGTGACAATACTACTGCTACTGAAGTCGCACTCACCTATAAAAATCTTCAATATCTGACAGAACAGTGTCTGATATAGCTACTCTACTGCATACCCTTACGCCATCACAAATTAATAAAAGAAACTAAACCTAAATTTGGATGGTCAGTAACAAGTACTAGATAGCTTTCTATTGTCATATTTTGTCTTGTGCTTCGTATAATCTCCTGGGATAATGATAGCCTTTATGTAACAATTTGGTATTTTGCTTTCGAGGCTAACAATATCTATCCATGCCATGAACTGTCCCAAAGAACGTGTGCTGTCTCAAAGAACGTGTGCTGTCCCAAAGAACGTGAGCTGTCCCAAAAGTAGCAAAAATAAGAAGTAGTCACTTTTTCAACGGAGCTTGAACTCTTGAATTTGAGCAAACAATGTAGTTTGTCAATTCACAGAAATAAGACTTACAAAATCTGACATAAAAACTAGTGAAAACACAAGATTGTGAACTTCCAAAATCGAGATCGGTTGTGGAACGTAATTGAGCCAGCATCATACTGCGAACGAGAAGCACGACGCATCATCCTTTACCATTGTTGTTATTTTATCTAAAAACATACTTAGGAGCAGTGCTGATCAAAGTATAAATATTTAAATAGTTGCATTATAAAAATGGGCAGCAAAGTGCTGAGTATTGATTTTATACTACGTACTAGGGTACAGGAACGAGAAAGTAACTCCTAAGAATTCTGTAAACAAAATATAACCGTAGCAAGCACGTTAAACGGTAGCACTACTATCACCAACCTGGGAGACTGTTGATATTGTACATCCCACACTGAAAGCTATCCTTAACAATCAAGCAAAGAAACAGAGGCCCACTGCTGAAGAAGTACTTGTTAGATTTGATCCAGTTGGCCGTAGCAAGTGCTATTCCATACGATATCAATGAACAGGCTGTCACAAGACCCATTAGAAAGACTAAAGCAAGCTTCTTTTCTGCCATCTCAGAGGATCAGACGCTTGTTGATCGTTAGTTGCTTTGACGACGAATAGTTTCCTCTGGTGTTTGTAGAAACTTTTAACTCGTAATGTTAAAAGATACCAAGTTAGCTTTTCAAGGTACGTTTTATTCCACTAGTTGTAGCACACGTGTTTAAGAAGTATTTATAACGAGACAGGCTTCGTTTACCTTCAGCGGGAACGACTCCAATATTATCTAATGTCAGCAATGAATTGGTGTCATTATTAAAGACAATAGCAAAATCTGTATTGTCACGTTTCTACCATTAAGTGTAAAAAGTGGAAATGATGTACAATACAACACGGAAATTGTAGGTCATTACATTACTTCTGTTTCCAAAATAATCATGAACAACTAAGCAATATCTTCGTGGATCGTATTCAAAGGGTCAAAGTGTGGATTGTACACGTCGTCATTTAAATGGAGATTCAGCTAGTAATAAGAACTTCTTAACACGCACATCTCGCATGTATTCTGTCCGCATGTCGTACATGGATATGCATGAAATATATATCCATTGCGTTTCGATCGAAGATTTACAAAATAAGCTCCGTTGTTTCTCTACATATTATTCTAACAGAGAAAGTCGAGATGGATGCTATAGTTCTCAAAGGATGATCATGAGTTAGTCCGACAACTCGATAAATGATGGCTGCTCTCACCTAGATTTTTCCGGACTAAATTAATAAAGTAGCATTCTGTAATACTGTGGGTTCTAGATTTGAGTTCTTGTAGTAGCATCGGCTAAAAGCAAAGAAAGCAGGAACAAGAAATTACTGCAACTCTATTTAGAGCTTTCAACTAAATGTAATTCGGGAGAGAAGAGGGATTGGACAGGGGGTATCCTGTTTTCAAACCGAACATATATCTTGACCTACTTGTATTTACCCAAACTTTCAATACTTTCTTAAGCCATAGCTCTTATTTTTGACAGATAAGGGACCCTCGTGGCTAACGTCTTTCTGAAATTTTAGTTCCCTACTGTATCCTATTAAAGTGAGTAGATGAATTGGTGTAGCCCATACAAATTAGAGAACCTCCATTTCCTTTTGTGTAACCTTTAAGTGCACTGACTTTTCATACAGTTAGATATCAGCTCTGGAAATGCGTCTAAGATGTTTATCTTGTTTTTTATAGGTGTATAAAAAAACAACTATGCAACCATCTTAGTTGAGAGAAGTTGTACATTTTCGAACCTTTCATGTCAATAAACTTTGCATCTGCGTTTCATCTCATTGCCGATTTTAGCACCACTCCCGTTGCAACTCCTCATGAGGTTTTGACAATTACCGAGGACCAGTTTAACCTAATAACAATTTTGGAGGGTTTAAGACTCTAAATAAAAGGACATCTGCATGGCCCTTTGACTTCATGTATGCGGTAAAAGAGATATCTTACGTGGGAGATCTGTAGGTGCTGTACTCTCTTTAGTGGCTATGGTTTCCAATTTTTCATTATTTTCTCGAGATACATCCAATGATCTCTAAGAAAGACTAAAACGACCTTCCAATTGTCTCCCACAGCAAAAAGTGTCACGAAATTCTGCCCCCCCTCCCCCCATTTGGTTGAAATAGGGACGGAAGGTCCCGCCATGTTACGTAACATTGTTTATAAGATTTGCTGTTGGGGACTGGAATGGCGTCAACGACTGCTCTTACTTTGAAACTGAAAATTCTCGATCCAGTGTTTTTGTAGAGATCAGTGGATACATCACTTTTTTGTCTTGACATTGTGGCACAAAATCCCGTGAATGCGAGTGACACTGAATCTTGGAACGTTTGCCTCGAATTAAAGCCACTACTAGTTTTGCCTGTTAAAAGTAAGGAAGGAAGTCGTTCTGACATAGTAGTCTCTTTAGAAAGAACGTACCCATAAGGGCTACAAAATAATGATACACGCCGCCCTCTCTTCAAGGTTGCTTTTACGAACTCATTGGAAACACCTTGAGGTCAAACAATTCCTATTGTCCACCCTCTTTTAGAGTGTAATAACTGAAAGTAGACATCAGTGTTATAAAATGTCTAAGGTGAAAAACCACGGGGAATCGAACCCACGGTCTCTCAAGTTGCACAACATCGACGCTTTACCACTTATCTATGGCCCCTTACTAACGAGAAAGAGAAATTTGGGATGTCTATTGTTTGGTATTGCATCACGACAACACAAGATATCTACCTACATCGACATACAAATGCTAGTAATACAAGACATAATAGATAGTACAGTTTTTTCCTCGAACTTTAATGCTACGCCTAAAGATCATCCGCTCTCTCAAACCATAGCTTTCCTTACACATTTTATATCCCTAAACTCATTAATGTCATGGGTAAAAGAAGATCATAATTTTGGAGACAGATGCCTCTTTTGAAGAGGCCTACAGTGAAATCCACCGGTGGGTCGGCCAGCTTTGAACATCGAAGGCACTTTTCATGCAAAATTCAATAACTAGTAATATCAGATAAGAAATATACCTTACAACGTAACCGTTTGAGTATAACTGGCTAACCACGCCCTTCAAATCTATTCTTCTGCAGAAGGGACAACTTTTGAACAAAAGCGATGATTTAAGCAAACCCTATATACTCCCATAGAGAATTTTTGAATTTATTTTTTAAAACGATCGCTTGTTTCTATTAAACATATTTTTGCCAGCAAATCAGTAACCTAGTCAATAATGAAGCGTGTAAAAATATGGCTTAAACGCTACTAGGACGTCCAAGTTTGATATAACAGTGACAAAAGCCTGTGATATAACAGTGACGTCTTGTAGATACCTCATAGTGTGCACACACGCTTAACTGCAAACTTATTCGAGGCAACTATCAACTCATGTTACCATAATTTTGACCTAAAAATCTGAAGGTCAAACCTTGATTAGAATACAATAACCATGACTTACATGGCCTGGGCACCTAAATCAAAGACTTGTTCAAAATGTACCGTCATCATTACAATGTATATCAAATGATATGAAGGTTCCCCTAAAGTTTCTTTCTATTAAATGAAACAGGTGAGGAATGGAAAAGTTACCAAAGAACACAACATTGTAAATAAGACAGGCAATTCAACTGATATTGATATATCGTGTTGCGCAGCACTTCCTGGTTGACGATCTCCCTATTCTTTAAAAGAAAGGGCGATTTCTATTCCATATTTTAAATCATTCTTACCCGCTAAAATAACAGCAGTGCTTAGTCAGTTAATCCCTCAAAGAATCCTCCGTTGTGGGACCCCTTAATTCTAACGTAACGCCCATTTAATTGACCAGCATCCTGAATAATTTTACTTAAATTCTTGCATGTCCTACGTCTATTTTTATGCCATTGTGATGCTTCCTCTGCTTGAAATGCCCACAAAGCACCAAGAACAATTGTCTAGAAGGTCAGATGGTGATTGTAAGAGAAGTGGACTGCCATTGCCTACCTTTATGCAATTTAACAAGATAAATAATCTTGGGAATTACTCATCAACACTGTTTTTAGTAGGGCCCTGCATTCAAGCTGAGTAATAGCCAAAGCAATGTTATATCAAACTTAAAAGATAGAACACGAAACCGAAATTAGCCAAGATAGTCAGGAAATGTATCGAAAACGTTTATTGAGCTAGAATAATTAATCGTGCTTTTAAAATACCGTACTTTATCCTGTTTGATTAAGGGGACACATCAAACATGCCCTCAAAGTTGGAATCCCATCTCAACATAACAATTCTGACCTGTACTGATGAAAAATAATACTAGCAGCTAATAGACATTTCAGGTCGGGATATAAGACTTCTTGCGGATTCGTTTTTTGAATTTAATGTCTTGGAAATAAGGGTGAAATGAAAATGGTGCCCTTGGTAAACTTTTCCTTCCCAAAATTTGGGCTAACCATGCTTGTTATTTTGTCAATGCCGATAGGTACATTAAAAGCCTGTAAACATGAAAATAGACCTGGAACGTTTGACTAAAATGCATAGGAGGAGTACCGTAACTTAGATTACTGACATAATTGAAATAATACCAGAGGGAGACTAATTTTGCACCTGCGTAGATCCCACATGATGGCCAGAGGTGCTTAGAAAGGCAAGTGATTGACTAGATATGGATAACAGTGAAGGATATTGAGAGAGGTTGAAAGACTTTGGAGGGAGTGGAAGACTTTTATCAGAAGACAGATGCTATATGTGCCAAGAAAGATGTACATATAACATCTGCATTGATTGTTAGTGTTACAACTGCTGATGAAACAATTGAACAGCAGATATTTATTTCAACTAGCGACAGATTCCCAAAGTCCAAGACAACTTGTTATGGATTGCATGAAAAAAAGTATCTAGGGTAACTTTCATAAGAAATCGAAGTAAATACTCGTACAAACGTCCATCTTATTCATCGATCTTAATATCCAGCAATGAGTGAACCATACGGAGTTGAATTATCAACAAGTATAATAGCCAGGTGGAAAAGCTATTTAGTATGAAAAGTACCATACCAGCATTTTTCCCATACTGCGATATTTCAAACACTAACGGTAGAACGAGCAAGTTGAACGATGTAAGAAAATACCATCCTCATATATAATTTCAGGATACCAAAAAGAGTGTAATAAATCGATTATATACAAAAATCAAAGGTAACCACATACAAGAAAAAGAATATGGTAATAAATAGATAGAAAATCATAACAGATTTCAATCAAGGCTGAAGCCTACTTCACAGACCATAGAGAATGTGATTCAGGCCTACGAATCAGAAAGACTTTTTTTCCTGCTCACGTTTTATCCTCTCGCACAGACTGCGTAAACGAAGAAAAGAACGCAGCAAAAAGTAATTTTCTGATGTACTTCATTGCACAAAATGTGGGTCTCCTAAATCTTTACAACCTTAATCTCCTAATCATGATCTGCCAAACAATATTTAATGTAGAATTCTGTATGACATGACTGACAATAAAGGGACTTCGTTGTTTTAATGGGATCAGTTTACACTAGTTGACCCCAATATCTCAACGTAGGCGTGGTTGATTGCTTAATGAGGATAACTGTTGACTGTATAGGAAGACCATTAATCTTACCTTGTCATTAAACAAAAGAAATATTGATCGAGATAGGGAAGGATGATAACGTAACGGCTTTACTGAGCTATACATGAATGACTTGCAGTAATTTTTTCGTTCTGGGATAATGTTTGGGAAATATTAACTTGTTAATTGACAAATTTACCGATAGTACTTACCTAAACAACAGGAATACGCGTGGGTTTTGACATGTTTGTTTAGGAAATCAAACTATGTAGAACGAGAAGATAAAGAGTTAGCAAATGCACCAAGTTTCTTGACGAGAGAAAAGTAGCTCCATCATGAACTACGCTCATAGAATATTTCAATAATTAATTACAGGAATGGCTTGATCTTCCAACTTACTGACTAGTCACCATAAGCAAAAGATGGTTTGTTATAGTATTGATACATCCTGCTTTGCACTATATTATGCGACAGTATTATACCCTAAGAAATGTATGCTTTTACAATTGGTGTGTTGCTAAATAGTTAACGGAAAGTACAGCAGTACCTTCCTTATCCAACGTAAATCATCGAGAAGGTTTGTGTGTAAGTTACCTAGCAAAGCCTTTTCCATCTAGGCTCCACGGCAATCTAATAACCTATTCTTGTTGTTAGGATTATGGTACACAAAGTAGTAGGCCTATAATGAACATATTCCGTCGTCATCCATTTTGATCACGACTTTTAGTGTAGATTTCTAGCATCATAAGATAACTTCCACGAACGAGGATCGACCTAATCAAACTGATATCAATACCTACAACAAATCAGCTGACATAGTTAACACTGTAGCACTACAGTAGGAGAATATTACTCGGATTCTCTTACTAATTACACTAGCAAAGAACTTTACTTGTTGACGCAGTCGTCAGAATAACACCTTCACCACTTCTAGACTGTGAGAAAGGCTATAGAATTTGTTGAGTAGTGTGGGAATAGTTAGGGGCCAACAGATGCAAGCAAGTACTTTAGCTTGGTCTATCCTTGTTGTCTTTCATACACAATATAAATATATGGAATGTCTGAAGCAATACCAAAGTAAAGTACATTCTACGCCCACTACTCCTCATCTATTAGAAAGTAATTGTTACACATAATTAATATGATACATATCAATATTAAAATGAAAAGAGAAATACGATTGATGGGTTTATTTGAGAAAATGAGTATTTAAAGTATTCCTTTATATATGAGAGAATTTTATGTTTAATTTCTTCATTTACCCATTGTTTTCTATAGAAATATTTTGTCACGAAATCTTTCTGTCAGAGCTTTCAACCAAGCCTGATTCACAAACTATTATATATAAGATGAATGAGTCTTGACTTTGAACCCCCAAATGTATGGATTGTCTTGACTAAACCTGCTGCTAATTGGAAGGGAGTCCAATGATAAACTCTCAAAGTAATGAGCAATTACCCCAACTTATGAACTACTTGCCTATCATACGAATATGCCTTTTTTCTGCGTTAGTTAACAAAGGAAGTTTGGATAACTCATATGATACTCAGGCCTTACGGGACCAAAATATTAAGGTCGTATCATGGCGTATAAAAGAAAAATTTCTCCATCCCCACACGACTAAGAAATCAGAGGGAAAATGACTAAGGCTTTATCCTGTAACTTGTATTTCGTTAGGCTTCATGCACAAGAAACACAATATTCCTTCACAATTTTGGATCCAGAATTTTCAAAAGGTAGCCACGAGTAAATGCGTCAAAGGTTCGACTCAGGTTTCTTACGTTCCAGTGGTCTCCTAATTTATTCTATTTGAGCTATAGGGCAGTCAGAGACCCTCATCCAATCCTATCTTGTGTGTGCAGAAGGCTCGTTTCTTGTGTGAATACAGATAACCCTGCAAAATAAGAGGATGCGCCCCCTTACGACACGCTAAGCTGCTATTGCTAACGGTTTCCGCCTGTCTACAGCGAGAGTTGAAAACAGATCTCCCACTCGTTCTAGCTGTGGCACAACAGATATCGAGGGATGTTATTTGTGGACGAGTCCTCCAAGTCCTCTGCGTAGACCAACAGTGTTTTAAATATGAACAGTTTGTTTGTATTTGTGTACGTACTTCCTCCTAAAATGCACTCGTTATGTCAATCTTACAGTTTTCGTCATTGGATGCTTAATTCCTTCGAGCAACAACAGTTTAAGGTCATGAGAGTAGATCCATCGATGAGGGGATATAAAAACCGAGTTTTGTACAATGATATTAACAGCGGAACATAGAATAGCAGTTTATCCCTAAATATGGCAGATTTCAGAAGCTGCAATGATATCATGAGTAACTGGTCATAAATGTTTCCAACTGGATCAGACATGCGTAAAAGCTTTGCACTTCATACAAATTTGAGTTACAAGTAAGTCAACTAGTATTTGTCCTATTCCTTGAAGTTTCCTTCGCAATACAAACAACATGTTGAGATACTGTTAATAAAGTCAATGGAAGTACATCTGATAAAACGATGAGTTTAGAAGTCAACAATTTTTTATGAGTAAAGATATTCTCCCTTCTTCTTCACTTCTTCTTCTTTTCTTCTTCTTTACTTTTTCTTTTCTTCTTCTTTACTTTTTCTTTTCTTCTTCTTCTTCACTTCTTCTTCTTCTTTACGTTTTCTTTTCTTCTTCTTCTTCACTTCTTCTTCATTTCTTTTTCTTCACTTCTTCTTCTTTACTTCTTCTTCACTTTTCTTCTTCTTCACTTTTCTTCTTCATTTCTTCTTCATTTCTTCTTCATTTCTTCTTCATTTCTTCTTCATTTCTTCTTCATTTCTTCTTCATTTCTTCTTCATTTCTTCTTCATTTCTTCTTCATTTCTTCTTCATTTCTTCTTCATTTCTTCTTCATTTCTTCTTCA
>JAAAKL020015890.1:0-11281 GCA_010016065.2 Carybdea cf. marsupialis auct. non (Linnaeus, 1758)
AAGTTGGTCCTGCAGGACTACTAAAGTTAAAAGAACGAGGCATTGTTGCAGTTAGCTGGTCAAGCCAGAAGCTGGGGTCTCATATCAGTGAGGGGGGCCGGTGGGCCGGGAAGCCGTCGAGAAGTAGGCCCCGAAACGGTGCGCATTCTCTCCTGATGACCCAAGATGGCTTTTGGTATCCGATATGCGGAGCAATTTGGCTAGCTGCAGTTGTTTAAGCTGTTTTCAATTCTGTTGCGAATATACCTTAAAAGGCGTGATCAAAATAGATAAAGGACTATACTTACTGTACTAGTTTGTCTGCCATAATCCTAACAGTAGTTTGACAGGACAAAGTTCGGTAGCTAAAGATAAAAGTACGTCGATAGGAATAAAGTCAGAGCGATGCAGTCAAGGTAGAAAGATAGCTGGTTGTAGAGGGCCAGCAAGCCCTGATCATTGGAAAGGACCGCACTTTCCTTTACTCCACATTTTATATTGGAAGAGCCGCACCTCTTTCAAAAGATATAAGCAAATTGGTATCTCCAGTGATATTTGTCATCATTTGATGCAAGACCGCGGGGGTAGAATTTGGAAATTTACTTTTTCAGCTCAGTTATCTAATGAGTGTTTAACTGAATTTAAAACCCACCATCGTTATTATATGTTTAAGTATTTAACGTACGTATTCTTCCTATTCACGGAGACGTAGTATGAGTTTTCGACGGATTAAGCGGAGAAGGTCTGCTTACATTATTGAAAGCCCTTTAAAAATATCGGGTTCAAGATTTCAAAATATAGGTACTTGAGGGTAGTAGTCAGGCCCGCCCGTCCCGTAAACTGTAAGACCGCGTTTACACCAAAGCGGATCTATATGGTTCGGTACCTAAACTGGTCGGCCTTGCGTTTACACGAGACCTAGTGGATCCGATCCCATTTGGATCTGCTATCCGCGCTCGTTTGGGGTCGCTTTGAAAACTGTTCTCGTTTGGCTGCGGTACAAGACAGGTCTGGTGTAAACGCCTTGGATCGGATCCAAATGGGCTCTAATCGAAATTGAGGTTACAAAATTTTCAGTACGAGGTATATTCCACATGGGCTACTGTTATTTTGGCGCCAAATTTGATGTGCAAAACATCTCAATCGAAACAAAACTAAATAAAACGTTTCTCTTCTAAAAAGTTTTGCCACTCAGAATTTAAATCAATTATGGCAACTGATCAGACAAAGGGAAGAACAGTATCCAACAAGACGAATGAGGAGACTGCTGTTCTCCTTAAAGTAGTATCAGATTACAAATCAAACTACTTGAGCAGGTCTACTCTTCAGACCAAATTTTAAAAACTATTTCCCGGGCATGCGCTTTCAAGCGGATCCAAATGGATCTGATTGCGTCTAAAAGCATGTCAATTTTGGATTTGTACCCGTGTAAACGCCTGCAAAAATGAGTACGGATCCAAATGGGCCCGCTCCCGTATAAACGGGGTTTAAGAGGTCAGAGGGGTCAATGCCTCTGATGAGCTGTCTAATCCTACTCGCGGTTAAAACTCAACGCAAACTATCTTCAATGAGGGCACTATTCATGCTCCCCCTCCCCAGCAATGCAGAAAGCACTGCGATACTCGAGTAATACTGCTTGTCATTTCTTGGAGAATTTTTCACCGAATGGTATGGTGTGGACAGGTATGAAACAGGTATTTGATCACCCTATAGTACTACATTGAATCTAAACTCTACCAGAGATAACATCAATATGAACGATCTCAGAGTTGACCCAGAGTGACAGTAGGAAGTCCAAGTCTTTACAATCATCAAGTTGCTGTAACAATGCCTTCAGTTCAGATCCAGTTTACTAGTCCTTACTACATGCCTGTCCTATGCCCTCTCCAAGAAACCGCATGGATGACACGAAGCAATTTGTTGCATGTTCCATCGAGCCTTTTCTTCCTTGATTGATTTAAAGCTTGGAATTAAGAGATATACAATAGAACAGTTTTAACTCGTGCTTGGAGAAGTTTAGTTTTAATTGGTAAACTTCCTAATTTGACGCTCTCCCGATTTAAATTCAGTGAATTGGATGCAAATTCATCTTGTTATCATCTCTCCTTGTCATGTTACGCTCATGCATGCCCTGTAGGCCTCTACCGAGTCGCGCCGTCGGATTCTTAGAAATTTACTTGATAATAAATATTGGGATGCATAATTTTGTCTTATCGTTATCCAGGTGCAGTTGTATTACTTCACAAGCTATTCTATTCGTTTCGACTTGTCTAAAGCTTCCAATCTTATCGGCGCGAATGCTCAGTGGTTCAGTCTGCAATTTTGAGTGCTGAAGATCTCAGGTTCAAATCACACTCTGGCCGATTCGAAAATTTGTCTGTTTCATTAATTTGTAAACACAGCCATCAAGCTGGCCGCCAATCCAGCGGGTCATCCTTCCGAGGTCGGCAAATGGGAACCAGTTCATACTGAGGTCAAATTGTGGAAACACAAGGAAGAGGAGTGGCGCATCTACCTGCCTTCGGGTAGAAGCCATATGAAAAGGAAGCTTTTTGGTCGCCCTCGGCTGCCGATGAACAATTTGATTTGATTTGAAAGCTTCTAAAATGATAACTTTGGCATGTACTATGTTGTCAGAGTAGCCAAGTTCAAGAAAGGCCTTAACTAGATGACGGAAGTTCCACATCTTTTTCAATCTTAGGCCACCTTAGTTCAAAATTGGACTTTATACAGCAATGTTGAGCATACAATAAACCATATTGGAACAAAAGTTTCCCCCTGAGCGATTCCAGTATTAAAATTGAAAGTATTTTACACCGTAATTACAAAATGCTTCCGCCGGACACTGGTTAAAACACGCTTTAGGTGAAGGAAGTAACCTTAGTGAGAGAAATCTTAAAAAAGTATTGTACCATGCAATTGAAAGCGACACGTACGCCTACGTGAGCACTATTTTTTACCCTGCTTTAACCGATTGTACATCATTCGTAACTCTCTCAAAGTAGTTATATCAATCTCTTATTCAGATGAAATAACCAACACGTATTCTGATGGTTACATAAATGGTATATGCTAAATTTTGCTAGTCATACGTGCCTATGCTGCTTAGATTGAGCACGTCGGTAAGTGTTGGAAGAATCATTGTTTACTACTTTGATATGGCAGGTCATATATCTAATGGCCCGATTTTTATCAAACTGTTTCAACAAATACTCTGCATTTATACATATACACTCAAAAAGCTTGTTGGTGGTAAAAGAGGATAAAACTGTACAAAACAGCCAAAGTATTTTAGTACTTAAAAGCATTTTCCGCCTGAACTTAAAAAAGAGATCAATGGAAGTTAACCCAACTGTGTTTTAAAAGTAGCCGATCAGAGCTCTGACTGCCAAATGGATGTTGTTTTGACTTCTCAGTGTCTGTGTAACTGAATGGTTAACCGAAGAGGCCCAATGCAAAGACAAACCCTTATTGTCCCCAAAGCAACAGTTTTCTTGTTTTGATGAGGACGAATTCTAGAACGGCCAAGTGAAAATCAGATCTAGCTTTACCTTTTATACGGAAGCGGTCACCCTGCCCTAAGGCAAAGTCACATTGCTTAGTAGCGCTTTTGATGTTAGATATCCGACGTGGTTGTTTCCTTGCGGAGTTGATACTTGGCGAATAGAGGACGGAACATGCTGCTTAATTCTATTAACTAACCTCGAGGTCGTGCGTACGGCATAGCCAGCCTTACGGTGGTAAGCTTAAGAGTACACAAAGTTCCTACAGTTTGTGGAAGGAACACGGTCTTTGTGGTTAGTTGAGAATGATTTCTTACATGCATAAAGTAACCATGGAGTCGCTGCGCCGAAACACTTCTCAACGGCCTTTTTGATCTGGTTTTCGAATCGAAGCGAAACGTTACCAAGTCAAGACAGTTTTAAGTACACTTGATATTTCTTTGGTCCAAAAGGTTTTTCGCTGTGAAACAAAAATAATTTTACCTTAATGGTTAAGTCGATAACATCTTCAGGATAGCAGTTTGACAGAAACAACTGCTTTAGAGTATCGATTTCTGGCTTTAATATTCTTTTGAGCAAATCATCAATGCGTGGTGAACCAAAGTTTTGATGAGGTTCACCTTGAGTGTTTTGGGGCTGAAAGAGGTCCAGCATATTTATCGACCAAAAATGTAGGTTTCCTATATACAGTGCTCACAAATTTACTGTCATCTTTTCGACCAAAACGTCAAGGAATGGCAAGGAGCTGTTAAACCTCCTTTTCAGTAAGGTTCATCGATTTCTTCTCCAATTTATGTCCGACGATTTTGTACTCTGAGAAATGTCAGACGAAAAAAGCTTTGATGTACTAAATTGTTTTTCGCTGTTTCGTGCAGCAGTTCGGGTTGTCAGCAGGATAGAAATTTAGCCTGGACACCAGTTGTCGCTAAGGTCTCTGGTTATCACTCTGGAGTTGGAGGAGATTCAAGAGGTAGCTGCATTTGGCATTTTGTACCTAAAATTAAAGCTTCACAGATGGATGTTAGTTTACAAATTGCGATTTATGTTTTAATAGATAATACTTGTATTTGTATCCTTGAGAAAGAAAATGAAAGGAAGCAAAAGTTAGAGTTCGTACAGGGCATAGGAGTAATACCAACAGCCGAATGTTTAGCTCTGTTTCAAGAATTGGTTGACACGCAAGTCACTATTTGTTGTTTTCGTGTATGTAACTTGAGTCGAGAGCTGTGTATTAGTGCATACAGTGCATGCGCAGACTAGTGTGTTCCGTTTAAGGCGTTGAAGCTATCCTTAGAACAGTGTCACTCATGTTGTTGAAAAACGGGTTGTAAAGAAGAATATGCGTTGCAAATAATCTTCTTTTTCTCGGCAAGCTACACGTTTCATAGTTTTAATGAGCGCAACATCAAGAGTGGGCAGGTTACTTAAGTTATCTATCAGCTCCCTATGAATTGTTCTTTATTTATATAAGCTTAATTGACGTCATTACAGTTTCTTGTTGTTAACAATAGATGTTACGCGCAGTGGCGGTTTTGAAGGATGTGGGGCCCTATGACGTCATGTATTGCAGGGAAGCTCAGACATGATCGTACTGCGGAAGTTCCTGAGACAATTTATTCCTTCCAGAGTATAAAGGTTCGAGTTTTCACTTACTTCCATCAACTTAATTTGGGCAGTCAGACACATCCTTATCTCGTAGAATTGAGGTGCGGGGATACTTACAGGAGCGGGGCCTCGGGCCATTGCCCTGTCGGCCTCCCCCTAAAACCGTCACTGGTTACACGATGAAGTTGTCTCTCTCGTTTATCTCATTTTACTTCAGTGCGCTAGCTCTGTTTTCAACAAGAATGCACTTTTGTTAACATCCTAAGCAAATCCGCTCGGGACATGTCGGGTTTTTAAGCTGGTGTAGGCTGATCGTTCAGTCACTTTAAAAACGCATGACTTAGATTTGCTTACAAGATTCGATATATTTTGATACTGTCCTGTATTTGTTAAGAAAGTGGTTTAAAATCTACTATAGGCCTTGTAATCTATATGACTATCAACACAGAATTATACAAACTTTATATATCTACGATTAGCCAAAGACGTCTTCATCCAGGGGCATACACCCGCCCTTCTCCTGAAAAAACTTTCTAGATACGCCACCGCTACGCACTCACTCGCACATGAGCACATGAAGTTGCAAACTTATAAAATTCCCTGCAAGTATTACAACTCTTTGGGCTTCGGACAATTTGTCACGGCTTAAAATTTGATCCTTTTTTTAAAGTTAAACAAAATGTCCTGGCCAGAGCTTCAAGCAGAGAAGAATCCGCTATTAAACTGCAATTTTCATGTTTTGTACCAGAAAATAATTTTTTGAATATTGAAGAGATGAAATTTCCATTGTAGCCTTAACAGTTATGCAATTCAGAAGACTTAAACTCTTTTATTGACAATGGGTGATTGTACGCAGCCTAATTGCATTTTAAGCGTGACATCGACAAGAGGAACATCACCCTCTTTGTCAAATCTAAATGAACAGGTTCTTAGAATGTATATAAAACATCGACAGGGGTCAGATATAAGCAGGAGAAAAGAAAGTAGAGAGGATCTTCGAATTGCGTAGAGCTGGATGCGATGTCCACCGGTGTAGTCTCAGGAGTTAATGTGGCGACTAGAGAAAAGTGAACTATGTTATCACCGGGTCACCATAGTTCAGTTGGAAGAGCAGCATGCCGCGAGTACCAGTCTCAGTTTTCTCTAGTATCTCTTCAAATGAAGAATGTAGACCTATACTAACCTAAATATCGGTAGAAATGTTGATCACGGTATGCAACTAAAGTTGTAGTCATATCAACGGGAGTATCAGAATGAGCAATAACTGTCCTCCAAGCAACCGTAACAGAAATAATATCTTTCTAACTTTAGACAATGAATCCGCGCAGTCACTAGTAATGGGTTTTGCCCACATCCTCGTCAGATTTGCGGTACCTTCTTTTGGTGAGAATTACTTATAAATACGTCTAGTAAGTCTAAAGGAGTCGGCGATTAATGAGGAAAAGAATGGCCACAAAACTTTTCACAAAGAGTATTAAAATTGTCACTGTTCTTGTTATGAATAAGCTTATATTAAAAGTGTTGGAAAGAAATGGAAAGAGGTTTCATACTGCAACTGCTGCATATTTGTCAAAGAACATTTTTCGTACCATTTTCAGTTAACCCAGAAAAAGAAACCCAGAACTTAAGAGCTTAAGGAACACATGTGTCTCCATCTCCATGATGACCTTGCAGTAACGAGTAGAATATGTCCAACACTAGGAAAAGCAACTAAACAGTAAAGCTGTAAGTTTACAAGCGGTAGATTAGAAGCAGCAATAACTGGCTGTAGACAAGAAGTTTTTGTATTATATCCCATCATATTATGAGGCTACCAATTTCAGTAGTGTAGGTCATATGTGTTTGGCCATCTCACATCTAATTACGTTCACCTTGACACTTACCACTGATTACCTACGGCTAAATACTTACACAAAGTCTTCTGTCTTCTTACTTACACCTGATTACCTACACTTCAATTCTTGCATAGAAGTACTTCTGCCTTGTTAGTCGAACCTAATTATTCACAACGTTTCACTTACACCTCATTACGTGCCACTCAGCGGCGTTACCACCAAGGGTGGCAGAAGGGGGTGCAGCCCCTCAATAATTACAACTGTCTTTTCTTTCTCGGTTCCCACTATTTAATTTTTATATAAAGAAGGAAGTAGAATCGTTCACTGTGGTTGGTGTGCAATAATTCCATCTACACCGCCGGGTCCAAACTCAAACCATCATCAAGAGAAAACCACTCCACAGTTTTGAGCTCCTAGTTGTCAACTGCATTAAAGGTGTGGCGTAATCCCTCAGAGTTTAGACGTAGCTTGAATAGAGGTTTCTGGGAAGTATTTCATGATATCTGGTAGCCCTCTACCTTTCTACTTGCAGTTTTCTTGCATGGGTCATCTTTACTCAGCTATGTCCAGTTATGTGCTCGTTACAGTTTATTGATAAGTTTCCTACAGCCTCTCGTTCTGAAGCAGAATCTATGGCGGCACAAGTTAAAATGTTTTTTAACAAACCCTCTCACTTTAACTGCTAGATTTTAAGAAATACTCGATCTTCAAACCTTGTCCTTCACATTACTAGCCAGTGCCGCCGAGAGGCAGGCTGGGCCCCGGGGCGAATAAAATTTGAGGGACCAGGCCCTTTTTATCGTGGGAACGCCCTTTTCAAACAATTGCCTTTTTCATTGCGAAGCTTACGGAGAAAAGGATCCTATCATATGGCTTTATTAATTCTTTGTCAAAACAAACTTTCGGATTGCTACAGTACGTTGCAATAAAAGAAAAAAGACCTTATTCATAACTGCAGGCCCCGGTGCAGTGCCCCAGCTGCCCTACCATCTCGGCGCCACTGACCTTACTTCTTTGACTTCCTTTCTCTTAGCAAGAAAAAATCAGTTACGATAGCAGCGCTTTTTTTACCCCTCAATCCAAAGTACAACATTTGGACTCTGAACTGCTACAAGCAAAGAAAACATTTGCAACTGGTGTACCCACATTTTTCACTGGTGACTATTTGTATTCCATCAAACTCATCTATTGTCTACTTCTTGATTTATTGAGAAACATTGTACCTTTAGTTTTGTGATGTGCGTTCAAATTCATAAGTTGAGTAGATAAGCTTGCTATAGAAAAACTTGACAAGAAATATTTAGTGTTAAAGGGTATATAAAACCTCATTCCTTCAAGTCACAACTTTGGTCTCCCCTATGACATTCAACTATTCTAAAATTCCTTGGTGTCAATGCAAAATACACTGCTGGTGAGTACATAAACCAAAAGACATGCCATGCGTTCACCAGCTATGTTTTACCTGCTATTGTACCAGATCGTGCGAAAGCACATTTCCCATTACAAAGGGCAATTCTACAGTACCCTCCATAAACAAGTTGCCAATACGGTAGACTTTAGAATGAAAGTCTCATAAAGTGCATCAGGTTGTTCATAGTTCAACTAGGTCTGTGACAGACTGAAGCCTCCCATGTCAACTGGTCCGTGAATTCTTGTATACTTTATCAAGTTCTCATAACAATTGATGTTACTTTGATAAAATAACATGAAAATATTTTGCATCTGTACTGTATTTCACATCGCATTGACCACATACATCTCTTGTTGTTGGCACAGTACATGTAAACAATGATCGTTTTGTATCATCAGTCGCATAACACGTATGACCTCGTCGTACTCTCTATCCACAGAGAAGACATAGCTATGTCTTCTGTGTCTCTATCTCAGTTGTGTTCAATACTTGAATCTGCCTCGCTTTGATGATAAATAACAAAGTTCTCAATTTAACAGTTGAAACTCTAGCAGGGTACATATCTCCAACTTCTTGCACAGATTTTCCATGGTGGTTTTACTTCAAGTAAGAATATTATGCCGATGAGATAACGTTTAGAAACTCTTTGCTTCACATTATGGCATGCCTTCGTTGTTTGCATTCCTAGACTCCGAGACACAATTCAAAAGGGTATTGAATTCCTCCTTTCTCTTACTAATATAGTGGAGATTTTAGGGTGATTCCATCTGGTCCATGATCCAAGTCCAGGCGCTTCAATTCCAAGAAACCGATACGTGCATTTCCTACAATTAATCCCGCGGAAGTAAGCAGGAAATTTGAAACTAGACCAACTAGGTGGAATACAGCGCCTACAGCCTCCCTTAACCGCAAGTTTTGGCTAAACCCTATTGCAATGCATAAATTAATCAGTAATTTACTGCAAGTAACTGGAAGAACTTTCTCCAAGTGCATGATGTCATCATAGCAATTGAGTTCCATTCATTTTGGCCATAACTATGAACATCGCGATCATGTTATATAACTATATAACGTGTATATGTTATATCACGTGTTTATAACCTGTGTCCTTTTTATAGCTATAACTAACATGGCATTTGTTGTATTTATTCTTATATACTCAACTTACAGGCCTGCACCGTCCAAAAGCGCCACTGTTCAAGATGCGACACCATAAAACCTGATACATACCTGGCCTATACCTTATACCAGCTTTTCACAATGAAGTGTGATGCATGGTCTTATTGAATCTAAAAATAAACAGTAAATTATTGGTGCTTCCAGGCAGCCTCTTTCTTTGTCACTGACCTGGAAACTAGTGTCGAGGGTGAGCTCTCTGATTGGCTATTTCATATAGTCCATTCTAAAGCATTGAAATGTCGAGTGCATACAGTACTACTACATTTGTGACGTTTGGAAGGAGACCCTGCCCACTCAGTTTGCTGGATTTTTACTTGGATTTCCTCCTTTTTCTAAGGATTTTTACTAAGATCTCTATAAGGATTTGAAGAGAACTTTTAATGGTATCTAAGTTATTTCCAACTCATTGCTACTCACATCAAGCATTGAAATGTTTGAAGAGAATTTGTTGTTGTGGTTGCTCCCCTTACCCTCAATGTTTATGCCCATGTTTATCAATGACTGTCTTTAAGTGTTACAAAGATTCTTGTCTTATCCAACCGTACTTTTGGTACAGACAGATAAAGAGTCTTGAGTCAGAGAAAGATGAAGACAGATTGCAAGAGCGCGAAAAATCACATAATTTGAAAACGTCCTCCAAGTAAAGGAAAGAAAAGTTGGCAAACAACAAGACAAGCTAATTAAAGTCAGCAATCTGTCCCTCTCCAGGTTTTTCCTTATCGGGGTGGACATTACGTGCTTTTATAGAACCAAAGCCAAAAAGACAATCTTTACTTTAGCCTCTATTTGCTTGATAAGGACATGTCTATAGCTTTTATATTTAATATGAAAATGAGGACATTCGTACAGATGCAAACTCTTGACAATCCAAATTTCCATCTTTTATCGACCACTACCCTCTGTCATGACGTCATATGGCTCTTGGTCTTTCGAGTCTAAGCTCGGAAAAAACATCCTTCCAAATTTACGTGGCAACAAGTCATAGTGGGAAAACAGTAGTAAGAATTTACAGTAGGTGAGAGATTTACAGGTACCACAAGTAATTTGACTGGTTGCACAAGCTTTTGGTGAGGAAGTTGCCAACTCGCAATACATGACACGAGTAACAAGACCCGTCCGATGTATACCATACACACGTTTATAAATCAACAAAAAAGGAGATCAAGTTGGCGTACAGCTCATGAGTAGTACAAAAACGAAGCGGTAAAGATCAAAAACGCTTAAGAATGGGGTATGCAAAAAGAGAAGAAAAAGAACACACGCCTAAACGGTAAACAAGCATGCAAATTCAAAGTAGAGAAAAGAAGGGAAAATTGAGCGAAAGAAAAAAGTAGAAAGGAATATAAAGAACAAACAAATGTATAAATTAATAAGAGGATAGATTGACACATCACTAAGATGAGCAAACAAATAGACCTATACTAAAGGACATTTTAACGAGCAATGTACCCCCTTAACTCCTTAAAATTTTATTTTTATAATATTAATCATCGTTACAAGGCCTAAGTATGTTGCTTTCTCTTAGTATACACAGTCGACGGGTAAATCACTTTCCACAGAGACATGCGAGAGTTTCTTTCAAACAACACAATTTCTCAGAGATTTTCGTGGTAAGAATAAAATAGCAAGCAAGAATGTACGAGATCTTTTGGAAGAAATTTACAAAATATCACAGGCGTCCGTGTAAGATCTGTGTTGAGTTCTTCCGCAATGATTGATGTGTTTGTTCCGTCTGTTGTAATTAGTGTTTCCTTTGTTGAGTGTTGCTT
>JAAAKL020015891.1:0-11280 GCA_010016065.2 Carybdea cf. marsupialis auct. non (Linnaeus, 1758)
TTTTTACCAAACCTGAGCCTGAATATGCTTATAAACGTTATGCTTATAAAAAAACAAATATGTAGTGTTCGAGTCGATATTGATTGAGTGAAATTGGCAAAAATAGGCCTTTCAAAGTTTTGGCAGGTCATTTAAAATTGTTGTTCGCCCCAGATATTTATTTGAGTCTTTTCATGACGATAGACTACTTTGAAAGACGTGCTTTTGTTAGGGATGACGACAACAACGCCAGTGTAATTTTTAATCTTATTGTTCGAGCGCCGAGCGTGAACACTATACTGCAATCAAATCATTCTTTTTAACAAAAAATGAAAAATGGGGAGCAAACTAAAGTGTTGTTGAGACGTTGTTTTTAAAGCTAGCATAAATACAAAGGGAATATTGTCAAAATCATGATGGCCTTTTTGTGTGATAAAACCGGAATTCAAACCGAAAGTTGGCCATTTTTCCGGATTTTGTATTCCGTATCTAGTAAAACTCTGCCATTTTAGCATATATGGTTAAAGTTATAGTGTGATATTAAAGCTATTAAAATATTGTGATTACCTTTTATCGAGCAGGAAAGATGTAACTTGGCTTTCCTCCGACAGCTTCGGTTTTCACGAACCACTCAAATCATCCTAATCTTCGAAATGAGTAAGTAGGTATTCCCCCAAGCCAATTGTAATTGTAGTTTTACTTATTTTTCTTTCTGGTATGAAGGTTCTAAGACCTCGTAATACTGAGGCCATCTTTTCTTTACTTTCAATCTTGCAACAACAAGTATATCTTAATGTTAGGGTAATTGGGACGGCTCACAATTATTCATTAGATTTTAAACCTATTTGTTTCGCGACTCGCTGGAATACGTTCCATATATTACAGTATGGACGTGTATTTGCTAGTATTACTTAGACATTTGATTGTGAGATGCAAATTTTGTAGTAATTCTTCAACAGACATAAAATTCCACGTAAGGCTAACAAAATCAGTTTTACTTTTGCTGTTTTGAGTCATGTCATCCCTAAGAAAACTGAAAGAATAAAAAAAATTGTGCAGGTCTGTCAGTAAAATTTCGGAGACTTCACAATACACGCCAAGATACTGAAAGATTCGTTCCGGAGCACGAATTTGAACGGGTATAATTTACCTTGCGGACCTACGCTACATCAGTTAGTTGGGATCCTTATATCTGTGGGTTATGTACATAAACGAGCTACGTTACTTATTTTGCCTGAGTTTTTTCTTCAGTTCCTTTGTTCATTGATATGGTTAGTTATAAAGGTAGTTGTTATCCCAAGATTGATAAAGGTTGGCCAATAACATAAAACTAGAAGCTTAGTCTTGTACTAAAAGGGAAAATTTCTCTTCTCTTTTAGAATCTCTAGTATGTTTATCTCTCAGCCTCTCAATGCGACTGCAGGGGTTACGGGCTTCGACGTTAAACTGAGCGAGCACTTTCCGTGTGAGATGCCAACACATTCTTCCAAATCGACCAACCACTTACGTGTCAGTCTCTTTACTATAGGTAAACGCTATCTGATAGCTACTCCTTTTAAACATGTGATGAAACTAATGAGCAGAACGCCTTCATGGTCAACAATGGTCCTCGCTTTCAGAATAGTCGAAGTGTTTATATTCTGAAAGCTTTGCAGCTGATCATGAATATCTTATTGATTTGAATAGAGGCCATTGTCTTTCTCCTAACGGTGCTGCTTTTAGTTATTAAATGTTTCCTCGGTCCTGTGAACATGCTTTGACTTCCAAGGCTGGAACTCGAAGGTCCAATACTGTGGCCAAGACATAGCTACTTTCTGTCTTGGTTTATCCTCTCTACAAAGTGTGGATTTAGCCTGCCACTGTTAAGGTAAGTCCTTCTTTTAAGCCAAGAAATGTTATTGTTGCCTAGACACTTTTAAGAGAGATATGATATCTCTGGGAATCGAGTTGGTTATGTGTTTGATGTAAATATTCGAAGCCTCGTTACTCTTGTTTGCCTTAAACAGCTTCTAGGAGTCTTAGTTGTCGTACCATCGTCAATATTCAGCAATTACTTTTATCAAGACAGTGGCTTGAAAGTTCCTTCATTAATTTGACAATATTGTTGACGATAACGTGGCTTCTGTATGCATTGCACCATTCGGTTTTCACTTTAAACAGATTAACTCCACGGACATGATTCATATAGGACGATTTATAAAAGAACGATCACAAATCATAATAACTCGAAACGTAGCTTAACTTGACTCCTTTAAGCCTAATTATTCCGCTTACAATCACATTTCAGAGCCCCATTTGATCTGTATTGCGCAATTTTTTTAAATACCAGACATTGATAGTACTCGTTCCATAAGCCAATTTTCTATCCAAGAAGATCAACCATCGCGTATCATATTTGGTGGTCGCTATTCAATCTCAGAGCTCAACTGTTTTCTATTATCTGGGCTCCATCTCTTAATCATGGAATTCCTAATAATAGATTATTCTGAAGGTTTACTCTAGAGTAGGATATGAAGAAACGAGTGAAATTTTGTACCTTGGAACAACGCCCTATTAGATTACATGTTTTTGTGATGGACTGTCTATTTCTCATGTAAATTTACAGAGATTCCTGCAATACTGAATGCTCGGGTAAGCACGGTAAAGTCTTGGATATAATTCCTGTCATTCAACACCCTTATGACAAAACGCGCGGGCGTGAGGACACTATTGTAGAATATATTGAGCCGTAATGTTCAATTCTCCAAAAGGTTGAATACAAGTGTGCTGAATACAACACTATCCCCGTGTGTAAAATGTTTTTACTCCTGAAAAGGTTGGGAATCCTTACCGAGAGATATTGTTTCTTTTGAATAACACCAGGAAGCAAGGGACATATATTTCAAACGGAAGAATGAGTTTTATAGAGATAAGTTTAGAGACAACAATAAAGTCGTTAAAAGGATAAATCCTTTAGCATCTCTTAAAACCGTTGCGTTATCTGTAGAGCAATTGGAAGTAAGTCTTACCAGTGGCAATTGACGAGTACGGATACTTAGCAAAGGCATTGCTTAATATTCTATGACCCCTTCAATCTCTCTTGAGTTTTATAGAGATAGGTTTAGAGACAACAATAACGTCGTTAATAGGACAAATCCTTGAGCATCTCTTAAAACCGTTGCGTTATCTGTAGAGCAATTGGAAGTAAGTCTTACCGGTGGCAATTGACGAGTACGGATACTTAGCAAAGGCATTGCTTAATATTCTATGACCCCTTCAATCTCTCTTCTTATAATTTAACCTAATTCCTCGCTCAACACAGTTAGTCTCTCTACTGGAACCTTTGCCCATCGCATCCCAACTAGTGCACTTTCATTTCTGATTGTAATTCAAGGAAATGCAATATATATTATACAGTATTTAAAGGCAATGAAATAACAATTGTAATAGCGGAGTTGTTAAGAAACAAGAAGGAACCCCTCTGATTTAGATAAAACTTGAATTCACAAGAATAAGAAGATTATCAAAATATTTCAAATATAAATAATTAGTCAATAGTAAGGCGGTAAGAAAGGGAAGTGACAAGTCATTGTCTAATGCAGGCACTATCAATTGAATTTATTTTATTGCTACAAATTCTGCATGAGCCACTTTTTTCCTTACATATTCCCTCATGATTTGACTGCAAAGTTTGTTGCGCGTCAACAATGCCTCGCATCAAATTCTTGTGTTCTGGTGTCGTTACTGTGGGGACAGCACACTTTTAGAATCTTATTCATTTCATCAAATAGCTGCTAGAGACCCCTTTTAATTGCTTCAACCAGAGCGATATCGCACGCATACCTCAAATTATTGCTTGTTTGCCATTTCCACCCATGGGCTCTCTTAGCAAGCTGGTGAGCATTCTATCCCACGGCCTCCTTGTATACTGTAGCGGATAAAATACAAAGGGAACCTTATGCATTCTTCGCGGACACTCTCTGATACCTCAGAGCGATCAGATAAATGGCATCGACTTGTACAGTAGTCATTGTATGAATAAGGACCTCCAATTGATCCATCATTTCTTTGTTGATGCCTGATCTTGAAATTTAAGAGTTAAGAGTTTATCTTTAAAAGCAAGAGTAGATAGTTAAACAATCCAGTTTTTCTACAATGATCCATAGGACTACCCTGCAATAGAAATTATATGAAGAGGGGTCAGGAACATTTAAGTACTGAAAAGCAAGATTTTGTTTCGAAAGTAGCCAATTAGAAGTCTGACTGCTAGATTGGCGTAGCCAGACTTCTGATCGGCCACTTCAAAACATATCAGTTGGGTATAAGTTTCACTGATTTCTTATCGATCTCAATTCTGACGATTTTGTACTTTGAGGTCTGAGACAAGAAAAACTTTTCAATACTAAAGTGTTCTGGCTATTTCGTGCAGTTTTATTTACATTATGTATCTTATAGGACGTCACATGGCATCCCCGCATAATTGCAAGAATTAGGATTTCAAATATTTTTAAGATATCAGTAAAACTAAATGTGCCAGACTTATGAATCTCCAACTCTATTTGCATCACTAGATACAACAGCATCGGTGCAGAGTACACCACGTTTGTATAAACTTGGTAACAAAAATAAATTAAAAGCATTCGATACATGTACATTGGAAAGGCTATCCAACAACAATATTTTCTGGCAAAATCCTTTACGAGTTTTGGTATTCTTCTAAGACAACTCATTGTTTATGGCTGAAAAGCTTTTTTCGAATGACTCTCGTCAGAACCACCACTTCATAAAGAATACAAAGAAAAAGGATCGAAAAGGTGTGAACATCGAATACTATTGGCTAATTAATTACAGCGGACGGACTAGGAAACACTAAAACAAACGAACATCAAACACAAAGTCTTTTTGGCGGTAAAGGTCAGGCTGAGAAAACTTAATATAGATCGCCTCTAGAAACCAAACTGTTCCCCTCTGCCAAGAAAGATGTGCTTCCCTACTTGAAGAAAGGTATTGTGCTGTATCAGTTTAAATGCCGTTGCGAGCTCGGTATGTAGGGCGTACATCTCAAGTTCTTGAGAAAAGGGTAAGACAGCACGCACCAGCCGTTTTGCTACAGCAAAGCTCTGCTCGACCAACACGGAAGTGAAAGAATGCCAAGAAACCAGAAATCTACGATTCTGCGATCGCACAACATTTGCTATTAAATCAAGAACGTTGTACTAACTTCTCCTTGGAATGTTTTAGCATACATCAGCAAGCACCCTCAGAATACCATCTGAAGGTTCCAGAGGCAATCTATATTTAGTTTTCTCAGTCTGACCTTTGCCGCCAAAAATAGTATTCGATGTTCACACCTTTTCGATCCTTTTTCTTTATATTCTTTATGACGTTGTGGTTCTGACGAGAGTCATTCGCGTTGATTGTTGATCACTTGTTCGCTTTCTCTGCTTTTCGCACTCTATTTCTTATTTAATTCATGTTATGCAAATTACTTTCCACTTTACGTGCAGTTGATAACCAGGGTCGCGAGCCTTCCATTTGTCATCTGTCCCCAGAAAAGCTTCGAATGGAGAGCTGTTTCTCTTTACTATGCGACATAAAAGGATTTTCAACACTTAACAAAGAAGTGCATTCTCCCATGAAATAATTGAATTGAAAATCTTAAGCTGATACGTCCTTTAGACCATTTCAAAACAAATTTTTACGTCTTCGACTGTACGTTTGGTCCTCTCATAAACACGAATGTCTGGTTTAATTAGCGCCCACTTTATCTCGAAATGTTGCATATTAGCCCAATATTCACCTACAAGTTTCACGAAACATGTTGCAAGTCACCCTTACATAAATGTAAGGTTAGCAACCACCACACGCCATTAGGGTTAACAACTACCACGAAGGTTATGTATTAACATTACTGTAACTTACTGAACTCATAGATAGTTGCTTGGCCATAAAAAGTTCATGTTTCTCCAAATGACCAGAAACTCATCCCCAGTCTTTCCCATGCATTCAGTCTCTCTCAAAGACGTTACCTTCTGATGCTAAGTAATGACTAGACGTCAAAAAAAGGAATGTTACTTTTATCTTCTGTGTACTAACGTGAAATTGGGGACTTGATAGTGAACACTGTAGTAATTGTTTAAACACTCTTGACTTTACTTAGAGAATGTCTGCATCCAAGTAAGAAAGCTTCTCTACACACTCATGCATGGATAACATTTTAGTTTTGCTAAATTTCTTTTCTAAGCATTGTTTATAGTATTTTGGTCTTACCTACTCAGTAATTTTCTTCCTATTCCTTTTTAACTGTTCTTGATTTTCTCTAAATATGACCTCTGTAAAATAGATTTACCTCTCCTGATATTCTTTACGTTTTTCTTTATTTTTGAATGATTAACTTAATTTCTGATTTTTTCCTCGATTTTTTTGTTTGTTTTCTGATTTAAAATGTGATATTTCTGAAATATATGTGACTGTCTTAAGTACGTTACCCCTCGAGTCGAGATATATGACACACAGATATCTGTTGCTAGGTGTCAAGCCGGAGGATTTGGAAGCATGCAATAACCATCTGAATTGAATTATGCTAGTACTGAGATCGTTACAACTCAGTTGGTACAACGACAGGTCGAGATAGCGTGGCTCCCTTGTTCCAATCCCCGTGATGACAGAGTCAATTTCCTACCTGATTTCGGATTTCTAAATTTTACCTCAGCATGACGTATCAACGTCGCACAGGTTAGGCTTGATGTTGTAATGCGCAACCCTAGCGAGAGTTTTGACTGCTGCAGAAAAAGGGATTCTTGCAGTAGGATATATAGGATATGATATACTCCCTTATAAGTATAACTATGTATATAAATATACACATCTTACTGGATAGGTATACATTGTTAAACCAGAAGGTTCTGCGCCACGTGGACACAGATGTGAACTAAAATCTTTCAATGAAAGCTCTTACTGAGAAAAAACCGGATCGAAATATATGCTGGAGAGGAAGTTTTAAAGACTTTGAAAGACTTTTAGTGAAGAAAAAAAACTATCAGCTGCAAATTCGATGGCGAGTCTTTTAGAGCATGTGAATATAATCGTGTCAATTTGTCACTTGCTCAATGTCAACTCGAGTGAGCTCAGGAAAGCAATTGTTTAATAAATAGGTTGAGTTGATCATAGGACAAAATCCCAGCAGTGGGGAAGAAGTTATAATTGTCAATTTTATATATTTCAAAGGGAGGTTTATCTTGATCCGGTTTTTTCTAAGTAAGGGCTTTCATTGAAATATCTTCTTAGTTCACATCTATGTCCACGTGGCGGAAAACCCTCTGGTTTAACAATGTATACCTTTCCAGCTTAAGATGTCACATTCTTCAATTGATAAGGGGGTAAAAATGTGCGTTGTGCCTACAAAAATAGATAAATAACTCTTAGATGCTAGGTGATGGGTATGTTTATACGTGAGAGAATATATTTAAAGAGACATTTTGAAAATGTGCTTCAATATCTTATTTAGTCCTAAAACCGCGGTGTCATTAAAATCGCCATTAACTGCTATGGTATGAATGTTAAGAAAGCTCGTTTTCCATTACAAGCTGTTATGAGTTCTTGGGTATTTTAGTGGGTCCTTTTTTTTCAAATTAACGACTATGCAATCTCTACTTTGATCTTCCACCTTTTGTCGCGTCCTCATCCCCTACTTTGTATGTTTCAAACAAAGAATCGTAGCATAAGTTGCATAGACTGCAGGCTAACGAAGCGCATCTTTGTTTACAAATGAAAGCGAGGAGGACCTTTCCATTTGTGACGACACAAAGTGCCAAAGATGAGACTCACTGATCCTCGACCTTAATGGGGAAATGGGCTCTTAAGTTTAACAGCAATCGAAAATTGATCCTCTTTGTTTCATTTATGTAAACGTAGTAACTGATGGCCTTCTACAGAGAATGCAGTGCAGCTGATCTCCTGAAATTTAAATAGATCTTAGAGATTTAGAATATTGGGTCTTAGTTAAAATGTTCAGGTAACATTATTCCCTCTCGTATGTTGCTTCAGAAGTTTCGTAAGTAAAAGCAAGACGTGTAGCGTGTTCGAGGGATCAACCCAAGACTAAGAGATCATGTTCATCGTCAAATTGGGGCCGCGTTGTCAGTGTTCTCCTTTATTTCTTTCACTCAAACACAGAGTAGAGTATAGTCACAAGGAACACTGTTGTGAAAATGATTTTATACAGCAGAAAATGCGAATGCTTTGGGTTTTTTTATGAAACCAAATACAATACTGGAAAAGCTTAACAGCTTTTTGGAACTTCGACGGGGCGTGTCTGATCTACTGAAGTCATTTTCATTTGCATCTTGCAAGATTTGGCATCAGATCTTGATTGCAGTGAGTTCAAGAACAAAAGTGGAATATCGTTTGCATTGATAGCAAATTCTGTAGCAATCTGCCTGCACAACGTCTATTGTGAACGCGTGTATTGTCGTTTACAGAGTATATTTTCATACAGGCAAAAAGAAAATTTATAAGGAACGAAGACACCCAGTGTTCCTTATGCCATTTCTCTAGACAGGGACATCCTCGAATTTTAAGAAACTGAATTAGCATCCGATTCTCACTTCTGATCAACTTTACTTTCCTAATTGTACTGATGGTTTTGGAGGGTGTGGGGTTATCCATCGAAAGATGTTTGAGGGCCTCTGTTAAGTTATGTATTGCAATGCGGTTTAGGTGAAATAGTTCAGCAGAAGTCTGGAGGTGCTTTTTTACTAGTTTGTTTGTCTAGTTTTTAATCGCCCAGTTACTCTCAAATTATTATGTAGATAGATACTGCATATCCATCATTCTCGTAGTGTTAAAAAAGACGGTGTCCTTTTGTAGGCGCGATGCCCTTCGCCATGGTCAGATTGGTCCTCCTCAGAACCCCTACTACGTTCGTAATACAATAATCCAAAACTGAATTAATTAAAATTAAATCTAAACTTATTTTCTTGAAGGCTCCCATTTTTGAAAAAAGGCATCTGATCGGATCTTTGTGATTTCTTACTTTCAGACGTAATTATAAATATTCTATCTTAAAGCATAGAATTTCTTAATAAAACCAGGAAAGCTGCTCCGTTGAAGGATTCTTACGTAATCTTGAATCCTTACGAAAAATGGTTTTCGTTTTTGTGTGTGCTGATGCATTATTTCCATGGTTTTGTTTTCAAATATTTGATTTTGTGGTGAGAGAGTAATCACTTCTAAGGAGACTATAATTGCCGCGATGTCGAAGTATTTTAAGTATTGGAATTCCCGATGGGAAAAAATGGCTTGCTAGCAGGTTTATTTCTAAGCTGCTGTCCGTGTAATAGTGATCTTTACTTCTTGAGGTTGCATCATTTCTATAGTATATTTTCAATTACTAGCTGTTGAGGTGTCAAAGTGATAATATTCCACTATCTTCAACTGCCACAAGATTAACGTGCCCAAACTATGAGACTTCTCTAGGATACAAGGTAAACTAACCTTAAAGCAGCTTTCATCTTCAATTGCTATGTACATCGGTGATTTTCATAGTTTCGTTATTTTCATTGATTTTTTTCACGTCGAATGTTTTCGTGTGTGAGATAGACAACATTTAATTATTGTTGAATTACCACGATGTCAATTAAATCATATGAAATTCCATCGTTGCATGTATAATACTGATTTACGATCTCTTTTATGAAAGGAAATTTTGCATGCAGTTGCATTCACGAAGGCGTGATATATAAAACATAAAAGGCCATGGATTACGAGTTGAATCATATCTAGAAATCGTCAGGTTTGGTTCGTGGAAAAATTCTTGTGGCAGAATTGATCAACATTGGAACATTATCATGAAGCAATCGGCAATTTTCATGAAAGAGTCTTTTAACGCTACTGAAGAGCTGTCGCGTATCCTTACCAACAGCTTTAAGTAATTTGACACCAAAGGCAAATAAATTGCGCTTGCATCAGTCATGCATTTGATTGGTAATTCACAAAGGCTCAGGATACAAAATGAGGTGTTCTTCAGGGTTCTTGCGTTGGCTTGTTGACATTTATTTGTTACTATTAGATATAATCTATCTAAGAGTGTTACAAATACCCATGTTGGGACTCTCAGGTTGGAGATAAATAACTTCCGTCCCGTCGCATGCTTTATCTCGAAGCATTAGTTGCTGTTGCAACACTAAATTTTGCTCTATTGAGAAAAGAATCTTGATGTGTCTATGTGTGGCAGCACTTACGCATGTTAGTCAGAATTGAGTAGGAACAAGAACATGTTCAGGAATAGAAACCGATTAATTCATACTTGAAGCAATTAATATCGTAATAAATAATTCACTTTAGATTCGACAGACAGTCTGGTGATAAAAACAACAGTGTATCATTAGTTATTAGTTATTAAAACCTTTTAAAAATAAGGAATATGTTCCTTGACATGTAATTTTTTAGTATCTTTACTTTCTGATATTTCCATTTTCTAGTATGCAGGTAGTAATGTGGTCACTTCTAAAAAGAGGTATCAATACGTCTAGTGTGCTATAAGCGCTAGCACGGGTGGTGTTGTTGGTGGTGCAAATTTTATGAGGAGCGGGGCAAGAGAGGAAGCCGGAGACAACCCTTACGTTCATTCCCGATTGAGGGACTGGATACGCTTTTGAAGATCCTATATCTTCTAAATACGTCCTTCCACTGCTGGTTTTTGGCAAGAGGGGGTCCTGTGCCATGAAGTGATTTGGGGACCTTTCAAGTGTCGATTTTTTTTCTTTGATGAGCTGTGCGTGGCCCACAATTTCCACCTTAGGTGTGGGGCCTTCTGTCGAGGCACAGTTGGCACCCCCCTAAAATCGGCAGTGCGTCCTTCTCCAAGTATGTATTATGAAAGCGAACGTACTTTATTTTGGTCATCCATGCAGAAAAGCAAAAATAAAACTAAATTTCATTTAAATGTATATTGGTTACCACAAACAGAGGAAAACACTTTTATTACAGTTGAAAAACATAAATAGACTTAAGGAATTGTTTTGTTGTAAGTGCTGAAGTCGACTCTTTGTAAAAATCCATAAAATGTAACAAAGAAAACAAATGGTTTGAAACTTATCGCTTCTTCATCAAGCTTGTTTGAATATGGTTGTTCATTTAATCGTAACTCATATGCTGGCAGATTTCGTTGCTCCTAATTCAAAAGTATCAGTAATGATTTTCTGTATCATCCGTTTGACTTTACAATTCGGGACTAATGGAAGTTATGTTTTTACTTAAATTCGGTGAAAATGGCACAAATCATGCAAAGACACTTGCCACATGAAAGTGGTGTCCATCCCT
>JAAAKL020015893.1:0-11280 GCA_010016065.2 Carybdea cf. marsupialis auct. non (Linnaeus, 1758)
TAGTGTCGATCGAAGGTTTGAATTTCTTTGTAAGGCTTCGAACACCTTGATAGAGATCTTTAACAGAATTTGTGATGTAGTTATTTTCAATGCGTTGACACTGCTCTCTAAGATGTTTGTCTTTGTCCTTTCTCATCATGCGTTGATCGTGATAGGGAGCGGAAATGGCGCGAAAGTTCAAGCTCATTGGACGCGCACCTGATGTTACTAGCCTCGTTCTGGCTGCAGTCTACAACTTTCGGATTCCAGCATCAAGAAGAGATGAAGGTAAGATACATTTATCTTAAGTTTGTTTATGTTCAAAGAAGAATTTGCTTATCTGTAGTTCCCCTCCTTTTACTATGTAAAACATGCGAGTCCTGGGATTAAATTCTAGCATTAGAACGTCGGCTTTATAAGCTTACAAGATGGGCAAAAGCGAATTTATGATATTCGGGCTCTACACAAATTGCAAATCTCCCATACGTGTATTTGCAATAAACGATGTACAGATTCTATCGATCGCTTACAATACCCAAACGGAAAAGTGGCATTTAAAGTGAAATATAACTGGTGAACCCCAGTTAAGACGAATGATGTCCCCCACCCCCGTCATGATCAACGTAATATTCGAATGTATAATATACGTAATTTCCCCCTCATTGTAAAATCCGCGGGATATAATGCTTTATCATTTATGAAAACTGAGTAAAAGCTATTGACTTGCTTTCATTTGGTTGTATATACCCTTTACTATTGTTTTATTATTTTCTATAGCTATTATTGAGGTTAACAATGAAAAGTCACCCAGGTCACACTTAACTGTCGTGCTATGCCCTCCATTTCGCCCATCCAATTCTTGCTCCCCCGAAGAAGATCTATTTTGTTTGGATTCGTGTTTGTTGTTAGAACTAGTTTATTATCGCACTCTATGCCCTAAACCTCCAAAATTTCGTATCTACAAAGTTAAATGTCAAAGAGAAGCCATTTTACTAATGTATGTATGTATGAAGACTATAATTTCCATTTTGTTTCTATTTTTGTATCCGCTTTAAAATCGGTAGCCTAGCCCAAGTAAGTATTGATAGGCCTACAGGTCAACCTAGCATAATGCATAAAAGCTTTATCTCCTTTCAAACTTAAGTCCTTTCAAATTTGTTTAGAATTGATTAAGTTACTCCACTCAAACACAAACTTCATGTCTATATTATACATACCCAGTGCTACAAATTTTACATTGTGAAATAAGAGATAACACTTTACGTTTTGGTCAATGTAGGAACTATTCCATTGTGATTCCACTGTGAATCATGTATTTTGTAAACTTAATACTGAGCAAGAGACAAGATTGATGAGAAAGAACCAAATATGGTATTTCACTGCATACATTGTTACATTGTATCGCTGCTTGCATTACAAATGAAAACGAAAAACTTTTAAATTGTTGTTGTTATATTACAAATAGAACAAACAGTAAGGCAATGAATAAACGAGACAGCATCTAAGTTAACCAAAGTCATTCACCAGTAATCTTGAACTTCTTGTTTACATCTATGATGTATCAGTTAATTCTCAGTCTAGTATGCTGGGTGCCACAATTAAAAATCAGAATATAACAGTTGTGTTATGCCTAAAATGTCTTCAGCTGTTAGAGTAATTGAGTCAAGTAATATCAGAAGGGATTGAGATAACTAATGGTGATGCATACATTGATAAAATTTCAGTCAGTAAGTCATGAGTGATTTGGAAAGCAGGTTTGGTAAGGTAGAACTCTACTACTCCCCATAGTGCTTGCTAGTTACCCCCGCATTAGTCGAAGCTACATTGGTCCATTGTTGATAACAGCTGGACTAGACCCCATACACATTTTAAATTTGATTTTGCTGCCAAAAGTATCCAGGATGTACGGTGTATTAAGGCTATATTGCCAAATATTTTTCCAGAAAGTGATTTTTGTAGAACAAGGATTTATTTCTGGAGTGGAAAGGTATTGTTAGATTTGTTTAGATTGTTTGCATAGAGACACCACCTTATACTGATTTTTTGTCAAGGTGTGAAGGACCTGCATTGAAGGACGTATCAGGATGAAATAAACTTGTAAATTTATAGATGTTCATAACAACAAGTGTCAAGAAGAGATGCTTTTTTGCCACAAGATCCACCACTGTGTTGCATACATAAAGATTTGCATTATAAGATCAAATTGTAAAATCATTGCATGAAATTTGAGCTTCAGAATATACACATGATCAACAGTACCATTGATGGTTTTCATAAGTGACTTTAAATATGTCATTACAATATGGTGACAAGGAATTAAGTGCACTGAAAAGTTTTTGATTAGGCATCACCCATGAACAACTGTCATTTTAGCTGCAGTTAGCTCTGATCATATCAAACTCTTTTCACACCTGATTTAGAACTGTTATCTTCTGGCATTCCAGTAATATGTGAAATTTTTAGCCATTTTGTCAACATTTATAAACCCTTCTGTATTCTTGCTGTCATACACTACATTTATCCTGATGTAATGCCCTATGCCATACCAAATATAGAACTACATACATGTAGTTATTTCTTTTATCTGTTCTTCATTTGACAAGGACACTGTTCTCAAAGACAGACAACACTTCTACACAACTGTATATGCTGTAGAGTATTCACCATGTGGGAACTATGTAGCAGCTTGCAGCAACTATGGACAGATAGCAATTTTTAGGTATGTAGGTCAGTTTAAGCAGTTTCTGTGATGGGTGTAGGAGCACATGTTGCAAAATTTTTTCTCTCTAGATTATAGATATTTGTCAGTTGTAGGTTTATTAACTTATAATTTTACCGATCTATCATATACTTAACACATGAAATACCTTGAATGCAATCCCCTCCTTGGAAATTTGTAGTTGAAATTCCTTTTTAACATGTCTTGCCATGTTATTTATTTTCGACAAAAGAACAAAAAGGCAGGGAATTGCAGAATGCAGGGATAAAAATACTATATAGCAGCAGCCAGAAATCAGATATTTCTTGACAGAAAATTTGTACCAATAGCAGTTCAAAAAACAAAAATGACAGCATTACCTATGGTTTTTAAGTAATAAGTGAAAGAGAAACAAGCTGGAAGAGAGGTTAAAGTGAAACAAGGTGGAAAAGAGGTGAAAGAGAAACTAGCTGGAAAACAGGAGAAAAAGGATGATAGAATCTTACATTGCCCACTGATTACTATGTTTAATACAATTACTGTACTACATTAATCTGGACCCTGGACATGATGAGAATCTACATACATACATAACCATTTCCAAAGTGTATCTAGAAACAGATAAGATTGTCAAAGGTGACCAATGTAATTACAAAGTTCATATGAGAAATCAAATTGTGTAAGCTTCTGTAATGGAAGTAAAGTCTGTGTTTATTATATGAATGGCATATGCATTACACGAAAGTCTGTTGAACCATCTTGGTTTTCCTCCACCAGATCATTTACTTATTGAAAAACTGATATTCAGTTTGAATTCTGGCCAACTTTAAATGCCCTAGAGAACATAAGTGCCAGTAAACTTATGAATACCAAGGGTACACTCTTACCTTTGGTATATGTTAATTGTAGGTATTGAGCAATATCCTTGCTAGTGTCAATACTCTTCTTGCATTTATACTATATATTTAGATACATGTGAAGCAAATTACTGGCAGTCACCTGTCCTTTCACATCTGTTATTTATATCAGTATTCTTATAATTGTTATGGGAGGCCAAGCCTAAGGTTACTCAGTTTATTTGCTTTTCTAAACTAATAACTACTAGTGACAGTTATGTTCTTTTCTTTTTGTGGCATACTCGATTTCGAGCATAGCCTATTGCCCAGCCAGAGTGAGCAATGGCCCAAGGAGAGAGCACATTTACAGGGGTGGTCTCATGTTGCCTCCTCCAACTGATAGTCTTTATATAAGGTTAGAAGGGATTTGAAACCACAACCTCTGGCATGTGAGTCTAATTCCTTAACCACTAGACCACGGGTGCTCTGACATTTCTATAATGTATTAATAAAAAAACACTACTACTTTTTCATGGAAAGCTATTCACTTGGCACTATAGGGCCTCTTTATATGCGTAAAATGTAATTTTAAAGATAACCCATATAAATTACTTGGGATTCATTAGAACAGAGTACTATTAAAAACCCTGCTGGTTTTGTTAGTAATTTGAAGGTAAATTTGAAGAAAGTAAAGATATGAATAGTGGCCTGATGCTGTTTAAACTCTGGTATCATTCTTAGAGTGAGGCTGTTCATGCTCCTTATGAGCACTAGTCAGAGCATCCTTTAAAAAAGTCTCCACAATTAAAAAGGTTTCCAAAAGTTGTACAGTAGAAAGACTTATTCTTTTAATTATATATCCAGGTTATACAAAGTTTAAATAGAGTGATTTCTTTAGCAGAGAATCTAAAAAATTCACTTATTGAAGAACATTTTCTTGATACACTGTGTTGTGTTCGAATGAGGCAGATTTAGTAAAGGATGATACTTGAGTTATTACAGATTGCTAAAATCTCTTCAAAGATTTACAACTTAATGAAGGAAGCCATTCTGATGTAATGTCAGCAAGTCCTGTTCACCAGATGAAGTCTATGTTATAACTGAGATTAGGTCATGACAATGTGCATGGCAATCTATATGACTTTAACTAATTATTCTTATACTAAATGGTATTATCACAACACACTATACAGATTGTATTATCTAGAGCTGCAAGTATAACATTCCATACTTTTCTCCTTAAAATGTAGTTTAGCTGCTGCATTAGAATTTGATGCTGAGGAAGACAGTGTGCTACCCATTAACTGCATTCAAGGTATGACTTCATTGTAGTGTTTCATCACCACTATTTTCATCATCATTGTCATAGTATTCCTCATTGTTGTTGTCATCATCATTGTCATGATTGTCATTATGATAGTCATCAAGGTTGTCTTCATCATTATCATCACAGTTGTCAGCATGATGGTCATTATGATCAGTGTCATCATTGTTGTCATCATAATCATCATTCTACATGATTCAACTCTTGTTTTCTGATTTCCAAGTTATCCTTTCTATAACTGGTGCATAACTCAATTTCCTTTCTGTTAGGTTATTTCTAATCACGTTACATCATGTTGTCCTTGGCTGCCCTCTAACCAGCCTTCCACAAGCATCAAGTGTCCTAAATTTATGAGGCCAAGTATTTCCTTTCTTTCTTTCTCTCTTACTACGTATGTGTAGCATGTTTCTCTTGAATCGCTACATTGGAAACCCGATTGAGTACTGGCCTACCTTTATTCCAAAATGAAAAACACATTTAAGCAATGCAATCACAGGCAGCAGATTCTTAAAACCTAGACTACGCCAAAATTCATTTGGATACTTTTTTCAAAACACTAGTAAGCAATATCATTCTGTTGTAGGGCAGCACTTGCTTAAAACCTAGACTGTGCTTAACTTTATGGATTGATCATTTCTGTATCATAGGGAGGGCAAGGTCTGCCTTTATTTTGTGGTTTGGGAGTCAGTCAACAACAAATTATGCAGACAAAAACATTTTATCCTTTTGCGAGGCCTTTTGGTGAGCCAAAGTATTTCACCAGACACTGATCAATACACCGATTCACAGTTAGAACATTTCGATGTTACGGCTCCCTGTGTATCCCTGCTAACCACAAAAATTTTGACCAGAACAAACTACGTTGATGTTCTCAATGTCTAACTTTTGTTAACACTACATCTATCCTCTTCGATTATCAGGGACTGTTGTTGTTTTAAGAGACATTTTCGAGTTGTTTGATCCGTGCTGTGTTGACATCGATAGATCACGGCTGATTTAAGAGAAATGTGCCTCGAGAAGTTCCATCTGTGTATTGTTGAAGCGTTAAAGCCTTACCTCGCTGTGCAGAGGCAGTCAATGGATGACACTATGGAAGAAGCTTCCAACTACGGTGGTCTTCAGGCCTTTTCTTTTTCATTGGAAAGGGGAATAGGCTATCAAGGGAACCAGATGATTCAGCTCTATTAGTGAAGCCTAGGGGAAGAATGTATTATAGAATGCACGGAGACAATCAATGAGTGGCAATGTAAACTTTTGGTCTCGTTCATTGGAAATGCAGTGCTAGACATGTGCAGTGACACAAATTATGGATATCAGAAACTGTTTACATGAAAAGAATCGGATTGTTAAGAGATGTGCACATAACTAGCCTCTTGGTCTGCATCCTCCATGAGATACATGTGTAGGCAAAATCTGTCAGTAGGAGCCCACTAGGATAATCTACCACCAAGTCAAAGAATTCCTCATTTCTAGATTCATTTTTAGGCACATTTTTATTCTAGTCTTCTTGCATCACAGAACAGGGCTCATTGCATGTTAGGGTACTTGAAAATACCGATTCCATTTACATTGTGTGTGTGTGTGTGTGTGTGTGTGTGTGTGTGTGTGTTTTGGGGGGGATATACTCTATAAAGGTAAAGAACCCTGGTATACATCCATCAGTATAGATAAACAAGTTGAAAGAAGAACGAAAGTCCAGTCAGACTTATAAGGGTACTTTTCCAGATACCCCCACTGCCTCATTCAGAGACAGACACCTTTTCCACAGGGTTAGGGTTATGGTAAGGGTTAGGTGGTAGGGTTATTTTTTTGTAGGTGCAGTTTTTAGCAATAGTGGTGCGAGGTATCTGGAAAAGTACCGTTATAAGTAGTGGAGGAGAAAAAATGTGTGAAATATGTCATCAGTAATGGCATACTTGCCATTTTAGGAGGAGCTTTTCCAGAAACAAAAATAATATCGAAAAATAGACAAGTTATTACCTGAGTTTGGGCTCACAACTGCGTCCTTTTTCTTTTCTTCAGCACTGATGTTCCTCACAGTAAGACTTACTTACTTTACTTTTACTTTTTCGTTTAACGTCTTTTTTCCCATACATGGGGTTTGATGGTGCCCATTTACGTGGGACTGGTTACTGGAGCATAGAGCACTTTAAGATCGGATGCCCTTCCTGACATCACCAATGGCCCTTCCAGGATTTGAACCTTGACCCTCGTAACCCTCTAGATCTGAAGGTCAGGGACTTATCCACTAGACCACAGCAGCTCAAGCCATTTCTTCAGCTTGTGCTTCCCATTGGAACACGGGCTTATATCACCATGAAAAGGTATTTGGAATATATTACAAGACTTTAAGAGACTGATGAAATGATTCTCAAAACTAAATGAATATCTTTAAACTAAGTTAGAAGTTTTACCAGAATGATATCCGGTATGTTATTCAAGGGTGAAAGGGATGTTTTGGTCGAAATTTTGGGAAACACAGGGAGCCAAAATATCTGAATGTTCTAACTGTGAATCGGTGTATTAAAAGATCAACTATAAGGTAGTCCCACCTCTGATTGGCACCCTCTTAAAACACAAGCTTGTTTGCTCTATGAAGAACACACAGTGTTGTTTCTTTTTTTTATCCATTCTGATGATTTGTGTTGTAGAGTATCATAGGAAACAGGATGTTAGTGCAACGGTGCACTTTTTTGTTCCACTCTTCAATCTAACATTCTATATGTTTAATGTCATAAGAGCCTCCTCCTCGAAACACCATTGAAATCAGAGTGATTAACCTTCACTATCAATGCATTCACATGATTTTTAGAATCATCTATCATTTATGCATTAGGTTGGCATTGTCTGATTTTGCTAAGAAGGAATTTTCACATTCTGTTTAGCAAAAGCCTGTCTTCCAATGTTAAATAATATTGGCCTGAAAATATTACTTGAAAAGTGCTCTTACTATGTACCTTTATGCCTTAAATTTTTTTGAGGGTCAGTGTGTACCCCAGTCCATATGAAATGTGAATGTCTTCTCATTGTTTGCACATTCCACATTATGCGTCAGTAACAGATTGTGAGAAAATCAGTGCCCCAGTCCTGATGTTGTAGAGACGTTGGCTGTATGTACGCATACAAAGATAGCCTTTAGTTTGATTGCTACAAGTTTGCAAGAATTGTAGTTTGATAATATGTAAAAAAATTAACTGAACTTTAATTTTTTAAACCCCCCTTGCAGTCCTCGTTAAGGGGCGGCTTCTTTAGCAAATTTAGCGAGGGTGAAAGGCAAGGTAAGGATTTGTAACACGTTCCAAATGTAGAGCTTACTCTGATGTGTAGGTATTCTTGAAGGCTTTAAGATTTAATAACAGGTTTCTGTTTGTAAGAGATTTTTGAATCAGCGCTCCCAGGATATGCATCTGCCACTTGTGTTGGCAGTATAAATTATGTCGCTGGATACTATTACATGTCTATCTCATTGTGAAACAGATTTAAAGGTGTAATCTTATCATTAATTTATTGTTCATTTTTGTAGCTCACAATGGCCACATCTACTCCCTTATCTCTACAAACAGGTTTTTGATCAGGTACGAGTAATATGAAGCAGTATTTCCATGGTCGTAAATTTAAAGGTTGTAATCTCTGTGTTCTCTTTAATTAAGAAATGTTCAGAGGATGTCTTTGAGAAGAGAGGATTTGAAATGGTCAGTTTGAAAAGATACTAGTGAATTAGAAAATTATGTCATAAAGGGGTTACCCCATTGTGGGTTACCCATGTGTTCACAGCATGGACTTTACTAGGTGAACTCTACTGATAACATACTCTTTCTATAGTCGCCCATACTCCACCCGAGAACATTGACTTTCAGCTCTACATAATTTTTAAAACTAGCCTCTCCACACAATGTGACTTAACCGTGGAAAAACTGTCATCTGGCCCATCATGCAGCCCAAAGCCCAGTGAAAGTTGTAAGTTGTTTATCCAAAGAGAGGATTTGAAATGATACTAGTTGAAAAGATTCTAGCATAGGTTAACAGACCCAGCCATATGCTTGGGTGATGGGTTCAAAACCCATTGATTACATACTCTTTTATTTCACTAGTATCTTTTTGAATTATCGGATATTCTTATCTCTTCATTGTAGTGGGTTGGTTCTTGTTCTGATTATTTCCTACAGGATGTGAAGGTGCTGTGAATATTGATGGCTTCATTACATCAGGGGATTGATTGTATTGTGGGTATGGTGGAAAAGAAATCTATGCATTTGTACTTGTCAATTATATAAATGATGTTTCCAGAAGCACATTCCTTTTGTTGGGTATACATATCTATTATCTTTGGAAGGGGGATGGGAGCTAGTTGATTATTTGGAAGTAGGGTGCAAGCAAGGGAAAGGTCAATAACAACTTTCTGAAGCCGGTGAAGTTGTTATTTATAGATATTTGCTAAAATGCCTTACAGTAATACATCTATGTTATTTTAAATCGTTTACATTTTATGGGTAGACGTAAACACATAGTAAGTGTTTTCAAGGGCGTGCTGATGTATTTATGAGCATATTTTACAGATTTTGCAATAATGTTTGAAATAATTGACACTACACTGGCTACAAGACAAAATAACATTTTCCTGTTATAAAATTGTTTAAAACTGGCATTCTCCAACTAGTAGTTGTAGATTGGAGATTTATTGTGCTAATAGTTTTTCTCTGTTTATAGTGGTGGCCCAGGAGAAATCAGTGGCTGGAAATGGGCAGATGTTATCCACGCCAAGGTATAGTAATGTAACACAGTGTCCCATAAAGATCACATCGATCATATCTCTTCTTTAAATTTCATCGAGCACAGTTTGACTTTAGCACTGGTTTAAAGCAAAAGCTGTTTATTGCGGTATGATACGTCCTTGTGTACAAACACCATTAATTTCCTTAGGAGAGTCTGCTGTAATTGCCATGCCTTTATTGCCGATTTCATGGATTGGTCTATATCAATGCTAATTATCGAAATCAAACCTTGATTATAAGAAAATAGTCAACCTCGAAGCTTTACTGTTTTTATGCTCATGTATCATGTAATATTTCATTTAGTTGAGTTAATGTACAGTTGAAAGGATTATTTCTCTGCTGAAAGTACGATTCTATTGGTATAAACTGAATGTTTTTTATGCATCAGACGATTCCAGTGTTACAAGATGGTGTTTAGATGGCAACCTGTGATTAACATTAAAGTAACTAATCCAATAACAAAGTTTATATGTTTCAAATGTGTATCAAAGGCTTGAAAGAAAGATATGTTGAGAAAAATAATAAGATCAGTTTACTAAGAAAGTAACGAATTGTATATGTTTGCTTACAATTCCATTATTTGTTATCGAAAGTTTTGCTATGAAGACACGCCCCTTCTGCAAAACAACGATGACTTCAAAAGTTAGAAATTGTTCTCATCAAAGTGACGTTCGAAATAGCCGTGTAGACGGAGCCCTTGTGATATTCTGCTGTTTTCACTTCCTAGGACCCAAGGCCTGCTTGGACACTGCCCCTGCAGTTCAGGTAAGTTTCGTTAGTAACCGTAAGAGTAGTGCCAAGATGTAGTTAATAGTTCCTTTGATAATATGTGTATTTATGTTGCCTGGAACCCTTGATTTAGGCCTGGCGTGGAATAAGCTATCGTCGACAGATAAACCTTCCCGCTCAAATAGGCCCCAGATGAAGTAGAGTAGCACACATTTGAGAAAAATTAAGTTTTCGGAATTAGCCCAACCTTCTAGGTAGTAATTTCCAGTTAAGTCATATCATCGAAGTTTTGTTAATGTCATGATTTAATTGAAATTTAAATTACCCCCAGGTTTGATGTTGATAAAAGGCTTTCTCCCCAATCCATTATAAGTCACATTTCTACCATAATTATCATTGGTTCTACGACGTGCACCACAAATATCACCGAGTGTAAACTGAAAGAGATATCTGTACTTTGTCTTAGCTCAATGCAAGATAAGACAGACGTGTTCGTCTTGAGAACATTGCTTTGTAATATTGCTTAGCATGGCTCAAATTTACTTTCCATCCGCACGCATGCGGATATTTTTAATTCCGTAAATTTGAGAAGAGAAGATTTGAAATGATAAGTTTTGAATAAATGCTAGAGAGACAGAAAAGTATGTCACCAACGGGGTTCGAACCAGTGACCCACGGGTCTGCATCTCTTCACTGTTTCCGATAGGATCCATCTCATTTCATATACCTTAAAGATTGGTTAAAATCCTTGGTTCTTTTCTTATGTTTGTTCTTCTTTCTTTCCACAGTACCGCTTTCGTTGTCCCAGAGACCAACAGCATGGATATCAATAGTGAGGTATGTGATGGTTACCATAATTGTTATTATTATTTGTAGTATTCACACACCAAAGATGTAACTGGTGGAATTTCTTTCCAGATATCAGGCTATCTCCCATAGCTT
>JAAAKL020015895.1:0-11279 GCA_010016065.2 Carybdea cf. marsupialis auct. non (Linnaeus, 1758)
TCTAAGCGTTTTGTACAGTTTGTTGCTAACAGGGTAGCAAAGATAAAAGAAAGTTCCGAGATTTCTCAATGGAGGCAAGTGAGATCCGAGCAGAATCCGGCTGATATTGCGTCAAGAGGAGTGCAAGCCTGGGAAAGTGACAAATTGGAGATCTGGAGAAGGGGCCCTGACTTTCTGTGGAGAGATGAAATCGAGTGGCCTGAGCAACCATCAGAGTTGGAAGAACAGCTATTGGAGAATGAGTATGGAGTGAAGAAAGATAAAATAGCTGTTAGCTCTCTGTCAGTTTGTAAAGATTTCTGGGATTGTTTGTCTCGAAGATATTCAACATGGAGAGGAATAAAGCGAGTTCTGATGCGAGTATGCTTTGCATGGCAGCGACTTTGTAATGAGAGGATAAATAGGTCAGCAACCAGTGGCAAGGAGGTAAGTACCCTTCAAGTATATGAGTTAGACTTGGCTGAAAGAAAGATTGTTGAGCTAGTTCAGAAACGAGAATTCAGTTCAGTATATGTGAATTCAAATGGGCGAATTGCTGATCAACTAGCCAGGTTAAAACCTATTAATGATAGAGGCGTGTTGCGAGTTGGTGGTCGATTAGGCAGGTCATCACTAGAATGTGATGCAAAACATCCAATTATATTACCACCAAGGCATTACATCACAGAATTGATTGCACCACACTATCACATATCATTTGGTCATGTTGGTACACAACATACATGAGCTGAGATAAGGCAGAAGTATTGTATAGTAAGTGGAGTATCGTCAGTACGAAGGACATTAAGAAATTGTCGTACTTGTAGGAGGTTGAATGAGGGATTAGGTGAGCACAGCTCAATTGCCGGCAGTAAGGATGTCATCAGATGTTCATGGCCTAATTTATCCATTCTCTGCCATTGGAGAATTTCGAATGTCCTGTCAGAAAAACACATCTCTTGGAAGTTCAACCCACCAGCAGCCAGTCACCAGGGAGAAGTGTGCGAGCGAGTGATCAGATCTGTGAAGAAAATCCTCTACACCATGGTTGGAGAGCATTTGATAAAAGAAGAAGCCCTGACAACATTTCTCTGCGAAGTGGAGCAGATAATTAATGGCCGTCCAATAACAGAGGTACCTGAGGATCCCATGGAATTGGAAGCCCTTGCACCCAACCATATTTTGCTGTTGAGACGTAATCTGGCAACAACACTTCCTGATTGTGCAGATGGAAATCCCTACTCCTCACGATGGAAGTATGTTCAATGGATGGCCGACGAGTTCAGAAAAAGATGACGAAAAGAATACCTTCCAACGTTGCAAGAAAGACAAAAGTGGCTGAAAGAGCGACGGAACTTCAAAGTTGGAGATTTAGTCTTGCTCGTCGAGAAGAATGCCCCACGTGGTCGCTACCCAAAAGGATTAGTACTACAGACGCTTCCCGACAAAGAAGTTAATGTACGTCGAGTCGTAGTTCGTACAGCGAGCGGAGAATTTCAGCGGGACGTCGGCAAACTCTGTATGTTAGAAAAAGACCTATTTCGAAATTACGAGAGTCAATCAAGATGAAGAACACAGAGACTGGGCATAATGAATCAAACTTTAAATGTAGAATTCTGTTTAGTAAAAGCCTCCCTATGTCGCCTTTTGGTAGGGAGCATGTAGAATTTAGAGGCGTTTTTCTTAGCCAAAGGATAGTACGTGACGATGGAAGTAACATAGTGTACTTTTTCCGATTTATTTCTATTCGAACGTGCCTAACACTGCCATATCAATTGTAGGAAGCTAGTTGCAGATCAGTTGTTTTTTCCGTTTTTTAAGTAGGTTTCCTCTCACAGACACGAGCTCTGTCACGTATCGTGATACATCTATATATCCAGGAATAATATTAGTTAGTAGAGTAGTGCTCAGTCGAAACGCATACAGACTGCCTGAAACCAAGAGATAATGTAGAGATTTGTTATTTGTTATTGTTTATATTAGATTTATGTCGTAAACTTGACATTTTTAATTACTAGGCATCGTATCGTAGTTTTACCTGAACTAGATTTTAATGTTAGTTATTTCTATTGCCTCCAGATTCAAATCGAGCGATATTATTCGGTGAAATTGATTGTCGACAAGAAAATATTAGGTCATGCATCAGGTTGCAAATCATACTAGGGTTAGCTCGTATATGAAGTAAGTTTAAGATGGCAGTCAGAAAGTGAATTGTTGTTGTTGTTGTTGTTCTTGGAACGCCCCAATGTAAGAGTAGGTCTTACAACGGTGAAAAGGCCAAATCACCCTGTCATTCACAAGCCTCATTACGTTTGCTCAAATGGGGCTTAACATGAGGAAAGGCTCTATCTTGTATTGATATTTTTGTCAGTTTGCGTTTGAACATTTATCTTATAAGTACCTTATGAATAACTGAATATTAACTGCCCTTTTCAACTGCCATACAATCGTACATGGTATTAGTTCCTAATGAATATGATATAGTTTTAAGCGATCTGCTTGCTGTTACCGGTAACGTCCATTTAAGATACAGACCTTTATGACAACGTAACGTGCTCTCTTCTCCATTTTTGTAGAAGGACTATCTACGTTTTACAAATATCAGCTTTGCATGGAATGGGCTTGTGTTAAATTTACCCACCATGGACAGATGACCAGGTTTAAAAGTGTACAATCAAAACCGTGCCTTTTAGTGTTGTACAATATTAAGGCAGACTGCTTGGATTCTATGAAAGAATGGATTCTATACACTTGCGAGACTTCCTATAACGCAGCAATGAACATTCTGCTGGGTCATTTTATTCCATTCTATGCTTTAAAAAGTTACAGTGTTTATCTCCATGACGGTCACTACCTACAGTATTAAGTAGGAAGCAGAAATGGGAATGTCATCAAAGTTTACCAATCAGATTGCAACGACAAATTTCTTTCTTTGTAATGGTTAGATAACACTAGTACAAACATGCATACTGTTTTATCTATGTATCTATGGCATTAAATGATATGAGTACAACTCGAAACAAGGAAGCAAAAAGTAAAACGTTTTGCTTTAGTAATTATGAAACTAAGTGTGGTATTCCAAAGCAAAGAAAATAGAATAACCGTATGACTATCATTGAAAGTTCAAGCAATACTAAACTCTATAAACAACATAGCAAAAAGAGTACTACATAACTGTAGCTATACGAATAGTAATTGTACGTAAGACGCTCTTATCCTCTAACGAATAGGTTTTCAGTCTTAATATAAGACCCGATATGAAAATCTAGCAGTCACTTAGTCTAAACACTAATGACTTGAGTGTAATTTATCTTTCTTTATAAACACCTTGTAACTATAATTTATTAGCCATATCCAAGATCCAATATTTCCTCTCTTTAGGAAATGCTTCGTGATAAATTATCATATATCTAAGAAAACCTACCATTTTAGATCACATAACTGCTTCATTCCCTTTTTGTTCAGAACCTCATTTTGTTATAAATATCTCATATCTCAGAAATTGCTGATATGTTTATTGTATCACAACCCTTCCGAAATTGACGTCCGTGGATAGGTGTCTTTAAATTTAGATTAATCATGTGTTCTTATCTATTTTCTACAATTAACCAAGTTTGAATAAACCGGGTTCCCATTCATACCACTTAGACTTTGGGAGACGCCTGTTGAATCTGTAGCCTGATATTGCGATTTGCCCTTTCAAATAATACCTTACTCTAACAATCCTATCAATTGACTGAGTTATTTTGAGATTTGCAGGACTTAGGGAGGGGGGGGGGGGTGACTGATGGGCCCTCTACCATATAATTCCTCCATAAATATTTGGAACATAGGGATAAAAACTGATTGGATTGTCAATTGATTTATTACGTACAGAGAAACAGGTTTATTTTACCACACCACAGAAAGTAGTTGGCAAGTACCTAAACACAGTTCAACAATACACTGTTAGGATAAGGCCAGATATCAAAACTGAAAATAAGCCTACTTCATCCAAGTTAAAGAGATTTTTAGTATAGAAGTGAATACAAACACTAATCATACAAGCAATTAACGCTTAACAGATCTATGTTCGTGTTGTGTCCTTAAACAAATCGAGTCCCTGTATCCGGGTAGCTATTGGTAGGAAGATTTCGTCATTAGCAAATCTTTAAAAAATATTTGCAAAAATACCCCTCTAATCGATGTGCATGAAAATGTTAAATAAAAGGGAAAGTCATCCATGAGATTTCGGGAAATAAATAGACCTTCAGGAGTTCTACAATCCAGCTTCCCTAACCTGCGTAGGCTCCAAATATCTCCGTATTTATCATATCAATACAAGTTGATCCTCTTACCAGATAATGCTGTTCAACTCTTGCACTTTCGGAAGTACTTTTTCAGAAACAAAAGATGTTCTTATAGAATTTGCGAAAAGGTCACGAACACCACAATTGTAAACGTTTAAAGAATGCGGAATCTAATATTTTATGAGACAATTTCAAATTCAAACTAGGAAGTCCTTTGAGAATATAAAACCACGTTTGGGTCAATAAAACCATCACTCTTGTCAGACGTCTGGTAGACTCCATTGGCACAATTTGCAGTTTTCTACATTTCAAAAGTTTAAGGTAAGATGTTTGTTTTAATATGTTGCTGGTCTTAATATTTTTAAAGTCAGGATTCTCAAGTAATATGTACTTTTTTATCTACTTTATTAAAGTAAATATAAAGAAAAGCTATTTGATAGACCTGTAAAGTAGTAAAAAAGGAAGCACTCTGACATTTGCACTCTCGTATTAGTTTGTAGAAACACAGAAAGAGGCACAGAAAAGGGTTATTGCGTCTACAATATGCGTCTAAATCGCTGTTTGAAAGATATGCACTTGATATAAGGGATGCAGCACGATTTTGAAGTAGAGAAAGGTGTTTTTGGATTTGATGATTTTTTCCTGAAATTGCAACGTGTCGCCATTGAGTAGTTTAAGTTTCTCTGTCTTCCTTCACCATTTCAAGATTAGCTTAGTCCATTTCAACAGTACTGTAAATAAGTTTTATCCTATTTCAAGAAATCATCAAACATTCATTATATATGCTACCTTAATATTTGGTCTAATTTATTATTCATTGTGTCTACGAAGTTTTTTTTCAATGTTCGTTTCGCAACAACGAAGCCAGGAAACAATCATTTCGATATTCTGAGTAAAACATGTATATCATTCACAGTTTACAAGCACCATTTGAAAAGCGAAAGTCCTGGTTTTAAACAAGTATAACAAAGCCTTTTACCATTCTTGAGTTCTGACACTTGCCTTGCCACTCTAAATGCGTTTAACTAATTTCTTGAACATTTCGAATTCCACTTCCTGTGAGATCCTCCATCGATGTACTGTGCCATCACGGAGGCGTGCTAATGGGTATCCGCACTAACTCGTCGAACTCCTTCTTTGACTGTGTTGATTGACTTATGTCGCCTCCAAGTATTTTTGTAATTTTGACCCGTGGATCTCGGTAGTGTGGCTATGTTGCTTTGCAAACATCATTATCTTTGTGACTGCATTCTTTTCTGCTCTACATACATGGGCAATATATTTCAAGTATTGGGCATTGACATAGCCAGTTATATATTGTGCTACAACAATTTTCCGTATTTGTTCATTACAGTACACAAAGTTGCAATCTGCCTCCTCGTCTTCATCAGAATCATTACCTTTGGGGCCATGTTTTCGCCTCCACCCTCTTCTTACCATGCTCCTCATACATTCATACCAGCATACCTCTAGGTTTTGTAATTGTTCTTGGTTGGGATAGCAATCTCGATCAGACACAACTTTCCAACAATTTTCGTCGAGTTGGCATGTTGATTTTGCTATCAGTGAGCACTGTTCTTAGCTCATTAAATTTGGCCCATGCTCGGTCTGTACAGTGATTTGTAAAACATTCTCATTTTTCACTGGAAATCCACTGAGATTCTAAAAGTATAGAAAACTAGAAAATAGACACGGCGACATGAAGTGCACCTTCAAAAGAACACTTCTAGCACAAATTTGGAAAGTTTTCTTTCAAAATATATTTTACTTCTGCACTTGTATTCCGTTCATCAAATCCATCTTCATTTTCCAAATCAGATCAGATTCGCACAACTTGCAAATGTTACAAGGCAGTTTTCTCAACGCCTTCTATTTAGTCTGTTGTTTCATAATAAAGTAATCTCTGTTTAAATTGAGGTGTTTTAATAGTATTATGCCAATTAAACATATGCTGCAAATAAGTTTAATGTTATTTCCTCTGACTAACCTCAGGGACAGGAATGAGCCGATACATGTCTTTCGACAGATACTGAAAACCGTTCACAAGACTAATGTCCAATAACGATATTGATACCACGGGCAGCACCAGGTCATATTAGATCGATATCACAAAACGATACTTCATGAAGAAACGAAAAAATTTTAGTATCGAAATTCGTTTTTCGTCTGACACTTCTCAGAGTACAAAATCGTCAGAATTGAATGTGAGAAGAAAATCAATAAAACTTAACCAAATTATGTTTTAAAAGTAGACAATCGGAAGTCTGATTACCAGATCAGTGTTATTTTGGGCAATCAGTGTCTGCAGATCTGAATGATTAATCAACCGAAAGAGTCCAATGAAAGATAAATTCTTTTTGTCTTGACGAAGAAAGCTCTTCAATACAAAAATGTTTTCGCTGTTTCTTGTAGTTTTATTCTTTTTTACCGCCACCAACAAACTTTTTGAAAAGTATAATTGTACCAGGACTGATACTGGGTCATAAGATTCATACTCGATAATGATACTGATACGAAAGTGGGTACCATGTCATAAGACCCATGCCTGATATAACGATATCGATATCAGGTCAGATTCAGACAGACGCATCAAAGCCAAACAAAATAACTCTTTGATCTCATACGGAGAATGTTAAATTACCAGCAAAATTAAAAAAAATTTGAAGACCATCATGTTATCAAAAATCGTCTTGTGATAACGTCTGTTACGTGTATACGTCACTTTTAGCATAGGCGGTTAAGAGTATCCTGAAACAGTTTATTTGAAAGAAATGAATTGCAATCAATCACAGCATCGCCAGTTTACTTGTTAGAAATAGCATCTCGTGTTTGCATTATGTATCAAAAATACATAAATGAGCCAATAATGATAGAGCAAATAGCAAAAAACATTCCTCAACTAGTGTATCTAAGGTATTTTGACATGTATCCCTTTGCTTCATGAGCGATTCACCTTCTGATATTTGTCCTCCTACTACCGCTCCCCCTTCCTCTGTCTGTCTGTCGCTCTGTCGCTCTGTCGCTCTGTTAGTCTTTTCGTCTGTTTGTAACAAAGATATCTCAAAAGCATATCAATGCATCGTTATAACATTTGGTAGTACATTACAGTAGTAAACCATAGGAAAAGAAAGCGTCCACTTACTTTTTAAATTGATCAGCTTGCGATAGAGGTATGTTGGAGTCATGAAACGTCGCAATTTGTCATAATTGTAGCTTTACACCGCAATCTCCTATTTTTGGTTATCAAAAAACATTTATTCGAAAAACAATAGTTTTGCTTTGTCCTTCTTTACAATGAAGGTTTTAGGACGAAAGATGAGCAACGCCAGAGTTGATCTCCGCGCAGGACTTCCTCTATGGTGGACCCGAACTCCACGGGATTGTTAAGTAAGGGCTCAAAATTTGGTATGCACACCCTCAAAGCTCAAGCCCTTTAGAAATTGTACTGAGTGAGACTGACCCATCGGTAGTGGGTGGCCTACGTGTATATGCATACCGTAAATATCAATGACAGGTCTACGTAGATGTATATGGCGTGGCGAAGCAAAGTGCCTTCTAGAGCAGGAATGTATTTCCCAGGTGCAGCCCGAGACCTCTATCCTTTTTGACATTGCAGAGACCCTATAAAGACCAGTAAGTTGGGGAGGAGGTTTTGTTGCCCACGGCAAAATTCTGTCCTTGATAACTTTTGAGACGTAAAAGATTTTTTTACTTTTTTATATTTGAGTATGAGAACAGAAAATGTAAAGTATGCTTAATAGATCACAAGTTTCGGAAGCATGACGACTCTCTTTATTTAATTGTATATGCATTCAAATCGATCAAGAATATGCAATCAATCGATTAGACATTCAATAAATAATTCAATTTGGCACACTTGTAAGTTATTAACTGTTGAGTTAAATATTTAGTCGATACCGATACTCAGGAATCGGATTATACCCACAAAGATATTTAACACCTCTGCATTTTTCTCCTTCTTTTAGAGCAATTATGGCTTATAGCATTATTCCTGTACTGATTGTGGCATGTTTTTCTTTGGAGTTCATTGATGGAAAGGTACGATATCATATCCACTGGCAAGGTTTTAAGATATAGCAACATTCATATTGATATGTAATGTGAATTACACAGGTTAGCAGTAATATCATGTAATTAACTGTTTCACTGGTAACTTAATATTTATAACAAAGAATTCGGATGAGTTCATTGCTTCCATTGGGACGTCATTGAAAGTTATTCTATCTATTCTTTCGTTCTCCTCACCACTTTCTTTGTGCTTAACGGCCAATCAAGGACATATCGGTGCTTACTAGAAGGTAAAAGCTATACTTAATAATAACCTAGGGAATGGGGTCTTATAGCAATGGAGGGAGTTGTATCAAAAGGTGGGTGCCTAGTCAAGTAATCAGGGTATCATCATAATCGTTTTGAGAGACTTAAATACCTACTGATACGAGCAACTGTAATGGTACAGAGAGGTTACTAAGGGTTCTAAAGATCCAAAAACGAAATAAAAACTTCAGAAATTCCAACAGCCTTTACGCTTCCTCAATCTATTACTTAAAACGCCATTCACAAACAACACAAACCAAACGCTCTGAAATACAAACAACATCTGATCTACATGCGTCATAAAGCTACTTTTATATAATATTGACAATATATAAGAATTAGCCAATCAAAGAGAGACAAACTTACAAGACAAAAGATGACGCAGGCAGATAAATATAAAGAAACAGAAAAGTACAGCAGGCACACGTGACAGAGCAACATACGAAAGCAACATTTCACATGATCAGCACATTAGTTGACATGACTGGACAAATACCAAGAACAGAGGCAAACAGTAATACTACAGATAAAAAATGCAGAGTAAAGATTACCGGTACACAACTATTATGTTACAAACAACATCTACTAGATCTTGAGCCAATAAGATCTTTCAAGAGAATGCAATATCCATTGAAATTTCTCAGATGATGCAAATTAAGCAAGTTGTAAATTTGCAATTATATTCGAAGTGACGGATTCCTGCCAAAGTCGTAAACAATTTGGTCACCTTAATCACATCTCCCTGGGGAGACTTATTAATTTTAACGATAAATTGTGATGAACTTTCAGGTAAGGTTCAATACCGAAACAAGAGAATACCGATGTGGGTTTTACTTCCTTCTTCACACGCCTCCATGGTACAACAAGCTAAGATTCAACTAACTATCTACAACGGATATGAAAATTATACAAAGAAAACACTGGGATACAAGGAAATCGATAACATGTCATACACAGGGAAACAATAGGAATGTGTGACATAAATCATATCAATTTGGGATCAGTTGAAGTTTACGTCCGTTCATAGATTAATTATTTTACCCTCCCTTAAAATGAATTATATTTGTACACCATATTTTCTTATCTTACATTTTGATTTCTGAAAATCAAATAGAACCAATAAATTTATCTCGACCCATCCTAATGCCATCTCAACATTATAAAAAGACGTAAAGTGTGGATGGAGATAAAAATGCTGCACTGTGATGGCTTGAAAAAGTAGAATAGGTAAACATAGGTAATACTTTATCAAATAAGATATCTTTAAAAGCTAATTTATGATATGATGAATTAATCAATAAAGTGGACTCCACTATCAAAAATCTAGAATAACATTGGTTCTTGGAACTTTACTTGTAAATACATAATCATCTTGATAAATGTGACAGAAACTCTTAACTGATGGTTGCGTGTTAACCTATAACACCTGATGTATTCATAAATTGGTGAAATTTTAAAATCTGAAATCATAATTGCTAACAAACGCTACGTCGCAATGGACGCAAAAAAAATCAGATCTTTTTTCTTTTATTAACTTAGCCTCCCTGTGGCATGAGACCATGCAAAGACTGCCATCCGACCCATTGTTCTCTTAAAAAGTTCAAAGTTGCAAAGTTTAAGCTTGAGGCCAGAGGATGCAATACTCAGATTTGAAAACATTAAAAAAAAGAAATGCGTAACCATCGGGACTCAGAAGATTAGGGGAGCAGGATTACAATGTAAAAATGGTGGAGAATTGGGAGCGACAAATATGTTGCGATAAATACATTTGAATTTACTTGTCCATTTCTAGATCTTTATGTTTGTAATTATACTCACTCATTCGGGCAGAATATCGATTGCAGCTGAGAAAAACTTTATTATGGACTACATGTGGTAATCACAAAATTATCTAAAATGAAATCATCAAAGAGGTCTTGTCATCAGTAGCTATTATTTATTTTATTTTCTTATATGCCTTTTTTCTCTATTAATTATATCTTTAGACTCGTCAATTCAAGATAAAGATTGAAGAAGGTGGGAAAGTTTTTACTCAAGTATCACGTGTGAACGTGCGTAGCGGATTTGAGTATTTTCATGTTCCCAAGCATGGAAAGGTCGATGAAACAACCGTACTTGTTGACTACAACAAGGTAAGGAATACAAAGCCTTCCACTTAGTTATCGCAGAATTATTCATTCTACAGTCGCTGCCAGCAGGATTTAAGAAGCCGGATATTATGATGAGCAAAAACGTTTCATTTTAACCCGCTGATATATATATATATATATATCAACAATTTAACAAAATGTACAATATTGTACAAATGTACAAACTATGGTACCATTCAAGACTCATTTCAACCATGAGTACCCACACTTTAAATTTTTTTTTAAAGTTAGACTAACCTTCAGCGACGGCAAAATTCTTTCAAACCTTCCATTTCCTAAAATTACCACGTGATAATAAAGTACTTGATTTCAGTTAATAAAGTGTTTATATTTATTGTGACAGTTCCATAGTATAATCTAGTGGAAACTTTTTATTACATAAAAAGAAAGGAGCATTGAAAATAACCTGAAATATTACCCTAGAATGTAATCATTGAGTATCTAACTTAATTATGGCTTTTAAAGTTTGGAAAATTTACAATTTGTCATTAATAAACAAACGTACCTTCATCATCAAAAGAGTATG